>JAPMOB010251425.1:0-12185 GCA_029875015.1 Lepomis gibbosus
GGGAGAACATTCAAAACATTTATGATAAAATCTTTTTCAACAAATATGCACGAGTAAAATTAAGTAAAAGCTTTTTTTCTTTCCTTTTTCCTCAACAAAATAAACATCTTGGTAAAAAAATTCTGTCCTAATTCATGTGTGATTCAAGTCAATCAAATCAAACATTTATCAAATATTTACATTTGTTATATTATTGAAAAAAATTATTGTTATTGTTTTATTGTCCAGCCCTAGGTTCCAGTTACGCAAAGTAATGATGTTGTTAAGTAACAAGCTGACAGATGTTTTATAAAATGCTGCCACTTACATTTATACTAATAGGATTTCCCCTTTATCTTTTTTAATTATAAGGTAAATGAAGTCACTGGTGCAATGATATAAAAATGTAATTATTATCGTCATAGTCAGTGATGTGAAGAACAAACAAATAAGACCAATGAAGAATTCATGTATACAGGATGTGTATGTATGTATGTGTGTGTGTGTGTGTGTGTGTGTATGTATATGTACAGTATTACAAAGAGATATTCTTGTGTACGTTTCTTTGTTGTACTGGTGGTAATAGCTGAGTGTAAGTGTATCGGTTCTAGGTCTTTGTGCTGCTTTTCTATGCTTCCTCTTTCATTGATTCCCACTCTCTTTTATTTATGTTTGTTTACTGTGCTGCTTGACTCAAGAACTGCCTATTGCTTTTATTGTCGAATGCAATGAAGGGTGCTTTTATCACCATTTGCCTTCAGGTCAAAGGTGAGAATGGAGACAAATGGGCCAACTGTACAATGATGAACAGCGTGTTCTGAACCTGGAAACATACATCCAGTTCATGGATCCCAACAGTCCATTCTTGTAACTGGAGACAATCCTGAGAGGAGTTTTAGGAAGACAAATAAGTAGGGCTTATTTTTTTAAAGGTAAAATAGATTATGGCAACAGGTGTCTATGAAAAATTAAAACTAATTAAAAAAACCTCCATATATACAGAATGACAAGCTCATTACCTTTGTAATACAGTGTTTTTATGTAAGAAATTAAAGAGTTACTGAAATCTTTAGGCTCCAATATTACCTGGACTATAAGTAAAGCAAACTATTAGCCTTAGATTTGGGGTCATAGACCTTCTTTTTCTTCCATGCCTCTATTGGTATTTTTCTCAGATAACGTACTGTAACCTTGGCTCTGAATCATGTGACACCTTGACGCTATGCACCACTTTGCACATTAGTTCTGTTGACCAATATATGAATTATTCTGGCTGTATTGTTCGTGAATTTATCCCCATGGTGTTATCATGTTGATGAAGTGCAGTATGGAGGTCGAGTGTTAGCAATTACTCACCATGTGTTCAGAGCAGCGGGCCATGCCCGGTGAGTGAAGCTGGCACATTAGGAAAATACAAATGAAGGCTAGTCTTTGTGGCGTGTTGACTTATTTTAAGCTCTGCCAGCCCATTTAGTGATGTGTCCTTGGGGCTGGGGGTATTTGTATGCCTCCAATAGGTGTTGCTAATGAAGGTGGTGTTTAATTTGGTTAAATGCTGCAGGGATTAGGCATTTGATATCTGTATGGATGGGACAGAAACACAATAGTGGATGAAAACCACTGCCTTAGATAGACCTAGTCTTTTATTCTCTATTTATAGATAGCATTATGTGCAGAAGGACAGGACAGCTAGCAGGGAGCTAATGTGAGCATAAGGAGGATACACCTGCCCTTAGGTGTTTTTCTTCGCAGGTATAATAGCAATATTTTTCCACAGATGACATTCCCTAATGTTTGTTGAGGGAATATCTGCAAAAGCAAGTCGGGTTTGAGCTTTGAACCCTGTGGCAAACCACTGCACAGTAAGACATTGGGGCTATTAATGGGATGACATCCTGTAAGTAAGTTCAACAGTTAGGAAACAGGTTCAATTAATTTTTAGCTGTTGAGAAGATATTTCTCTCCTACAAATTCCAGTTTCTGGATTTTGGGACAGTTGAAGCTCCTGCAGCTCCTGTTGACCTTGAATAGTTTTTTAAGCATTCACAGTCATTGCAACAAATTTGGGAATCAGTGAACAAAACCTCCCCACTCTCTGTCATCCTCCCTCACTGTGTACTGTGGAGAGGTTTCTTCATTAAAACTGACAGAGAAGCCAGAGGCAGGGGAAGTGTTATAACTCTGCAGACCTGTCACCACTTTCTCCACAAACTATAATTTAATGCTGTACAATAATTGAAATAATTCTTTCATTTACTGACGAGGCTGCCAAATGTTGAACCAGGAAACTGCCGACAGCAAAGATAATATGTTCCCTCATGGCGTTTTCTTTTTAAATTCATTTTTTATTCTAATGTATTAAATGCATAAATTCTCTCACTAATGGTTGGTGTGAGGCTGAGCAACAGCCTATTCAATGATGCTGTTTAGAGGGGGTTTTATACTTAAAACAAGAACAACCATAATAAATGGCAATAAATCTGTGGACATGTCCATTTTTCCTTAGCCCTAAATGTATGCTTAGTTAATCCTTTTTTCTGCATTGGGCATTTGCAGAAGGTAATGGGGATGTTTTGCTGCAATATACTGCAGGAGTCTATTGGGAAAATAAGGGAAAACATTTTTTTAGTAACCTAAAAATAACCCCGCTTTTGACTATTTTTTACTTTCTCCATTAAAATGCCTTGTAATTGATTATGTATTGTGATTATGGATGTATTGTGATTGATTAATTTAACATTAATAATAGACATAACATAGGCCAGATATGCTTTAAATCATCATGCAAAGTGTCAATGTGTGAACATGAAATCACAGTATGTTTTTTACACAGACTGACTAATTAGCATATTAAGGATGGTCATGACATTCAGTCCCAGCCTATAGTGATAAATTATTCCAATGGAAGGAAGCATGTATGATGGACTGGGGTCCGATTAATGTAAAAATCCAAAGTGACAACAAACAGAAACTCATACGAATTTTATTGGAAATCTTTTTATTCCAATCAATTGGAAAAAAAATGAGTGAATTCTTTGTACCTTTTAAAGTTCATCATAAAATATTTCCAGGATGCCCGATGACAACTCAATCTCAGTGACACAGTCAAAACTTCAGAACAAAAAGCAATCACCTTCTATGCTGTGGGTCATGCACTCTAAGAAATAAGCAATTTAGGCAATTATAAGTTTCCCTGACACCCATAGTGAATTAGAATTTCATTTTGCTTCATTATTCATAGAACTGCCATCTTTAAGGCTGTTTTCCACATGTCAAAATTGAGGCACGTTTTGCAAACTGAATGCATCAAGCATCAGATGTCTTTTAAAGAAAGTATATTTCAGCTCTAAACCCAAATCCTTTCTTTGGCATAGCAGTATTAGCCAAGCTTGTCCAAGCTTCGATTTGGGACATTAGTACTTAATTACAAAGCAGTCACCCATCTATTTAAGCCACGGTCCCCAGACAATTAGGATAATCAGTAAAAATATTTTTACATTCACAGATTTTTTACAAACAAATTCTTAGTGATTTTATTTATAATCACGAGAGCTACATAAAATATATTGCTAAAGTTACTCAAAATTACAAATATTACAGAGATTACTGATTTTCCCCTTGATTTTCTTGATGACAGACTTGATGACACTACTTACTTCTCATGCTGCCTTTGCTCTTCTCCTTCTCTGCTCTCCACTCCCCTCCTACAAAATAATAAACACCAATCACTTGTCAACCAATCAAGATTAACTGGATATGTAAAAGACACTAATGGTTGAGGAAGTTAGAAAGTGAACCACCACAATCGTTTTTGATTGTTTCAGTGACGTAAATAGGTTTTCAATATAGTTAGTCCCTGCAACCCACAGGAGGTCTCCAAAAAAATATTATTTTTGATAAATTGTAGCATTAAACTTGTGTCAATATTACTATTCTTATTAGTTCTGGTCTTTATCCATACACATATTGGTTCCTTTTCATTACTTAAATATATTTAAAATAATAATAAAAATAATACATAAACAACAAGATTAGAATTAAATATTTAATATTTTAAAAATAACTACAACTAAATGTTTCTAGAGCAGCAACAATTATGTGATTACTAACGAGGTTGACACGCTACAGTTTTTATCCACCATGAACACAACCTACAACAATTGCAAAACTGCTGTATTGTCCAACTGGAATTATCATACTAATAGGTAGCTATATAGTAGCCTATACTGTGATTTGAACTTACACTACACTAACATTAGCCCTAATCAAACCTTAAGCCCAGGGGTGTAATATCAGAAAACGTTCAAAAGTTCAATTGTTAAATCCCAACTAATTCTATCTGTAGGCAGACTATCCAAATAAAGTGTAACCTGTAAATACTTTATTATACAATATTGTGCTTTTATAATGTGATAATATTTATTAATACACTCATTCATACTCATTACTTCTTTTGGATATATTTTGTTTATCAAATAGTCACAGATAAGAAGAAAATGCATAGATTTCTGTCATAAGGTAACTTATTGTCTTTACTGTATGTGTACCGATCATGTTTACTGTCGTGCGAAGTCACCCTCCAAAGGCTCATTCTGAACCAGGAAAAGCACTGTATATACTATAGGGCTGAAACGATTCATCAATTGAATCGATTTTTAAAATTTGCAAATTCTTTGCAACAGTGCTTCGTTTAATCCTGATAACTATTCAGCACACTGTTCCGCACGGACATTTATTACTGTCACACGCGCTTACCTGTGTGAAAATGATGCCGTTTGTTTGCAAAGTGGAGAGAAAATAGCAAGGAACAAACAAGACCTTTTCCAAAGTATGGGATTATTCAAGCTAAAGAAAACAACAAATCTGCAATGTTACTGTCCGTCCACCATAAAACGAAATTTATGTCGCCTCGGCAACAGCACAACGGCACCTGATCAGAAAGCACCCGGTGTTCTGCCAGCGGACCACAGACAAGGTAACAGTAACAGCAACTTTAGCATTTAACTGAAATCATGATTGATTGATCAGTTGAAGGCTAGCCAAAGTAAGCTGCATTCCTCAGCTGAAAATGTACACACGTGTGACTGTTGTCCTTTTTCGGGTGTGACTCTGTCATTTGTTAACTTGGTGTCGGAGAGCTGCACTTTATAACTCCAGCTCTCTCTGTAGCTCAGACAATCCCTGCTACCTGCGTGTGCTAATCCATTCTTTCACCCATATTCTTTCTTTGTAATAGCTATCTTTATAATAACAAACAGCTGTTTCTTGTGTTCACGTCACTTCCCGTTTCACATTTCACGTGTTTTCCTGACAAAACGTAGTATGGCGACCTGCAACAGGTAACACAGCAGCTGTCAGCTCGTGTAGTGTGTGACCCCTCTGTCACCAATAGTGTGAATGCCGTGACTTCAAGACTCCCGTCACAATACGGCAAGTTGTGTAGTGTGAACGCCATGACCATCGGCCAACACTGAAAGTCGTGTAGTCTGCTCGAGCCTTTAGGAAAACTTGTATAGCATTCAAGTGATGTTTTGTTTCAGGTCTGATGTTTGCTGTATGACGCACTAGAGTTCTCAACGGGCCTGAAAATTACGACCCGACCCGGCCCGTGGCTTTTAAAGCCCGACCCGATGTAACCCGACACGCCTACATGAATTATCTGCCCGAACCCGCGGGTCCCTTTAGGTTTGCCGTTGAGAACACTACGTTGTCTTCTCCGGGCTAAAGGCGTGCATGCAGGCGGCGTCAGGTCGCGATGCACGACACGAAACGTTGCAATGCACGCAGGCGCAGCAGCCAGACTTTCTTTACGGTGAACAGCAGAAATGATTAATAAATGTTTTTTTTGTTGTTGTTTTTTTTTTTTTTTACTGAGTGGAAAAAATTAAGCCCGAGGTCCGACCCAAGTCATTTTGCATATATTTCGACCCGAACCCGCGGGTCCCTTCGGGTTTGTCGGGCCGACCCGACCCGTTGAGAACTCTATGATGCACCATGAAATTCCTAAAGAACCAAAAATATCTACTTTTACTCGCAAAGGTTTTATTACACTTACAGTAACGAACGTAGTTGTCAACTCAAGTAATCTTGGAGTTATCTTTACTTTACCTGGTTAACTTCATTGTCTCCACCACAAACTCTCTGCTCTGCTGTTCGCTGACTGAGCAGGATTTCTTTGACTTCAACAGGGATTGGTTGTTCACAATGTAACGTTAGCATAACCCCGGAAAAAATAGGGTGCGTTGATACTGCGTTCACATGCCTTTCCATTAGCTGTATGGACAGTAACTGGATTTGTGGTGCGTTAGTGTTGTGGTTGTCTGCCATAAATTGTTAAATCACATTTTACATTCCACTTTTTATATCATAGTCATTTCATTTTTAACGATATATTTTAACCAGATAAAGGATTTTAGTCATTGGACGTGTGGATCTTAATTTATCAGAGAAACAAGCTGAACAAACATTAGAGGCAGCTAGGGCTAGCAGTGTCTGGTGTCCGCCAAACAGCACCAGGAAAACATGTATTTTTAACATGAAACTGCTTGATTCAGTGTTTCTATCAGTTTTAATCACTGGGTAAGTTTGTTTTGAGGTGTAGGAGACCTGTGTGGATAATTCATCTCCCAGTAATAACCTCCTGAAAGATGAACACTGAAGGAATCCTAACTGGGTGAAGCTGACTGCAATGAAGGTTATGGTGGTGAAGACACAGCTCTCATGATCCCATGTTGCTTCACGTCATCAAACTACATCATTTGTCATTAAACTTAATGTGAGAGACCCTTAGGGGCCAAAAATTACATACTTAAGGCTTTTGGGCTTTCAGCTGCCTAAAAAAATGATAAACTTTTTATTTTACAATTTACCAAAATGTTTCTAGTCTCAAAAACTCAGTTCCATATTTTAATCCAGTCCAATTTTCTCCTCACACTTCTCTCTGCTTATCAATTCTTCAGTCACCTCCCCTTTCTCTTTTGTCTTGCTCCATCTCATCTACTCTGCATTCATTTGCCAAACGCCCATTCTCCTATGTACAGTTTTCTTCTCTGCTCTCTATTTCTTAGCTCAGCTTTTCCTGTGTCGGCCTCTCGCTCTTTCTCCACTCATCTCATAGCACAACCTATCTATCATTGCTGTAATCAACACAATGGAGTTTTCACAGTGGCCACTGTGACCCTCCCTGGACATCGCGCCGGCAAAGTGACTGAAAGAAAAAGAGTCGGACTTGCCAAACACTGAATCATCACATTTATTAAATATTATAAAAGGGATGAGAGAGGGAAAGGCAAGAACAAGAAGAGTTTGTTTCTCAACATAGCGATATGTAACAGCTATAGGCTCTCAAGTTTATTCCTTCTGACTGCTCCCTTTACTGCTTTCAGCCTCCTGAATTACATTTGAGTTTGTGAGCACCTCAAGCTTCCTGCTTGTCTTTTCTGTGAGGGTGTGATGGGGTTGTGCAAGTTTTGAGCATTAAGGTAGGACCTGACAATTTGCACGAGTCATTTAGATCAGAGCTACTGTAGATTAAATCATGGAAAAGAATCTCCACAATCACAAGTGTAAGACCATATTCAAAATAAAGTGAACAACCTATTGGGCACTGATGGATCCAGTGGTGGAAGTACTGTTCTGGGAGTAAACGTTGAGAGAGGATGAAGGGTTCCCCTCAGATTTCAAAAATCCTTTCAGTGTTTTTTATAGTTGGAAATAAAAGAGAAAGACTGTTCCTGAAACAAATATAATTTTGTAGAAATGATTTATTATAGAGCCCAAATATAGACAAAGTGTAAATTATGTAAATGTATCTCACATCATACTATATTTCTACCCGACGCACAGGGATTTTCAGGTTGTGTTGGTCTGGTAAAAGACTTTCACAATGGGTGGTCTTGTGTGTCCTCGCTCATGTCGCTCCCCGATCCTCGCTCCACAGAGCAGAAATAAGAGCATTGGAATGGCCTTCATGACGGTGGACTGGAAAGATATCCAGGTAATGCGAGAAATTATCAAATAAGGGAAGTGGCATGTACTGATAATCCCCAGACAATGAATCCTACTGACTTAAGTGAGACGCTGACTTTTCCTCTTGTGCCAGCAGCAGCTTACATTTGTGATTTTGGTTAAAATAACTGTTAAATTGATTGCCATGATACGTTTACTCAGTAACATGTTACTGTAATATTATTGCTTTTCCATGTAACTAGTAGTGTAAGGGATTACTATTTCCAACACAGTAATAATATTAAAATTTCTAAACCAAGTCACGTTACGTTACCAGAGTGCACCATCTTTGACGTGATGCTCGACCGTCCGGCAGGTCAGCAGCATTGGATTATATATATTATTATATATATTGCTCAAGTGAGCTATTAGCCAAAAAGTTAAAAGATGAAAGGAGCACAAGAGAGAGGGGCGTAATTATGACAGCTGTAAGTAGCCTATTGCCAGTATTGTGTCACAGTCTAAGATGCAAAGAACATTGTCATCCGTTGTAAACGAGCAGTAAGCTTTCAACTGGGAGCAGTTCGACATCTAATTTATTGAAGCATCAGCAAAAGCAGAACAGCAACGTGAAACCTGAAGAAAGAAACCCTGGTCGCTTCTACCAGTGATGTGGTTCATGACCAAATGCATGCAGAGCTAATGACATTCCTTCTAACCCCATGTGTACTTTTGTGTTTTGTGCTAATTTGAAAATGTAAACATGCTAACATGCTAAACTAAGATGGTCAACATTTTCTCAGCATGTTAGCAGCGCTGTGCCTGAGCACAGCCTCTCAGATATTCTAGCCTGGCTGTGTCTCTTAGACTTGTGTCATTATGTCTCTTATAACTGATAGTGTTTTCCTCTAAATGTGATGTTACTGTAGATGCAAGTGGGTTCAAATGCATTTCAGAAATATGCGAGTACCTGCTGATGTTAGTTTATAAACAAGGCTCATTGGCTGACACTATCATTAGTCAAATTGGGCCATTTCATTGCTTTTTGTCAGCACATCATGTATCCATGTGCATATTATGTTACATTATTCAGATATTTTGCTGACATACAACATCCAACTCCAAAATGGCATTTAATGTTAGAAGAATCTCGCTTTGTTTTCATTTTGTGATGCCAGAGTTTTTCACATGTGCACCCACATAAACATACTTGCACAAAATCACATGGCTGCATTTCATCATGACCATCAGTGAGAAGAGATGGATGATTGATTAATGGAGCTTTTATCAATACAAGGATAGGAAAACGATCCCTGAAATTCCCTTACATATCAGCAAGGCACTTTTATCCCTCCTCCCATGAACATGATTTACAAAGGCAGTCAATGCGTAGCTCTGCCTGCACGTGATATGAAATAATGATAATGAAATGTTGAGCTAGCTTGAGAGAGCACAAACCCCTTACTGAAGAGCATTTAGTTAAGTGTAGAGATTAGCATAAGAAAAGCAATCTCATAACATGAACAGACATCTCTAATTGAGCTATTGTTCATGTAAGCAGTGTGATTTTCTATTGGCCTGGATCTCTTCAGCCCATACCACTTCTGCATTTGGAGTGATGGGCTATGATATTATGTGTCTGTACTTGTGTGTGTGTGTGTGTGTGTGTGTTAAGGGGAATGCATCCCTCCTAATTGATCACCACTCTTCAACAGGAAAGGACAGAGGGGGCGTTAGCGAGCAGACGCTAACTCGGCCAATAATGAACAGGGTGGTTATAATGCGAAATCTATTGCCTCTCAATTGAGGCCATTGATCAAATGCGCCTCCTGGTTTGTATAGTCTGAAGCAGTGTCTTGCTGCTCTATAAGCTAGTGGTGAAGGAAAGTGTCTTATTGTAGTTGTTAAGGTAGGTGATGCAAGGTGAAGCGACTCTAGCTCCATCAGAAACAGTCGCGACCTGGACAGAGAAGAATGAGTTTAGTCACCTTGGTACACGCTCCCACTAAGCTCTGACTTTGACTGGACGTCTCAAAGCTTTTAACAGGCAGATGTAATAGCCCTGTGGTTTTGAAGAGGCCATGGTTAAAGCGCCTCAGGAAGAGCAAGCTGGCGTCTCTTGTGGCTTCAGATGCGGTCTAAGTTGTACTTAATGCACTGACAGGTAATCCATCTGAAGGCAAGCTGCTTTATGCCGATTTAGATAGGAAATCAGAAACCTAGTGTGGTATTAGCCCCAGTGTCTCCTTCTGTTATTCCAACCCATCCATGTTTCTCCAAATAAGAGCACCAGATAACCTGGTTTCACTTGCAGTGTGGTGTTCAGAGAGGAAAAATGAAAGGACTGAATACTTAAGTATTCAAATGCTAGTACAAGTAGTTTCTTGATCTGGGTCAGTTATTTGAGTCATGCTTCTTTGCACCATGATTATAAATTATGTTGTTTTTTTTGTTTTTTACTGTAATTGGGGTTTAACCGGTCTCTGTAAAACCCAATTATATGACTCAATGACTTTAGTATACAACCATTATAATGTGCCCTAAAGTATATAGGATTCTAGAGATACAGCGGGTGAAATAAGTATTGAACACGTCGCCATTTTTCTCAGTAAATATATTTCCAAATATATTTTTTGACATGAAATTTTCACAAGATGTTGGTAACAACCCAAGAAACCCATACATACAAAGAAACCAAAACAAAAAAGTTCAGAAATAAAGTTATGTGTAATAATGTGAAATGACACAGGGAAAAAGTATTGACCACATGAAGAAAGGGAGGTGTAAAAAGGCATGGAAAGCCAAGACAACAACTTAAAACTATCAGTAATTAAAAAGCAATCCAGACCCTTGTCAGTTCAAATTAATATCAGCTGGTTCAGTCCCAACTGATGGCCTACAAAAAGGTCTCATTGCCAAGGTGTCACACAAGACACATCCCATGATGGGTAAAAGCAAAGAGCTGTCTTAAGACCTTCGCAACCTAATTGTTGCAAAACACAGTGATGGCATTGGTTATAGACGCATTTCTAAGCTTCTGAATGTTCCAGTGAGCACTGTTAGGGTCAAATTACGGAAGTGGAAAGACAATCATTTCACCATAAATTTTTTTTCGACCAGGTGCTCCTCACAAGATTTCTGACAGAGGAGTGAAAATCCAAGAGTCCAAGGACCACAATTAGCAGGTACTGTTGTCTCAAAGAAAACAGTAAATAACGAACTCCACCGTCATAGCCTGTATGCACGCTCACCACGCAAGACTCCATTGCTGAAGAAAAAGCTTGCTGAAGCTCGTTTAAAGTTTGCTGCACAACTTTTGGAAAAGCCAGTGAAATACTGGGAGAATATGGTGTGGTCAGATGACAGCAAAATTGAACTGTTTGGATGCTATAATACCATGTTTGTAGGAGAAATGGCACTGCACATCACCCTAAAAACACCATACCAACTAGGGCTGAACGATTAATTGCATTTGCGATATTATCGCGATGTAATAAAACGAGATTTTCTAATCGCAAAGGTGGCGATTATACTCTGGTCACATGACACCCAAGCGGAAAAAAAGTCTGACAAAGTTAATGCTTCGTCTGCATGTTACCTGTAACTTGCCTTATTGTTGTAAAATGCCCTTAAGCTTGACAGAAGCACACACTTCTTCAACTTTAATGTCACATGGAATGAAAGTAGCAGCCGCCACCGCGGGTAACTTAGTGGTGGTGGGTGAATTTGTCGGGTTATCTGCGGCTTTGATTGACGGAAAAATGCACAACAGAAAGAGGCCTGTAGTAAGGTAAGCGCATTGTGGCGATCGGCGCCTGCGTAGCACACACAGCCACCAGTCAGCTCAGGAAATATCTGTAAATTGGCGTTTCAAACTAAACGCCTAAGTCCGAAAGAGGCCCAGTCTGTCCAGAGTTACAGCCTGGTTAAAGCCAGTGCGCCGAGGCTGCGGGGGAACTGGGGGTGTTGTCGGAGAATTACTAAGCTTGTCTATTAAACACGAGAGGCGTCACTCTGTTCTATTTTCGTTAGCCAACTTTTGAACTGAACCTCAAACTGAGTATTTTTGGTTTGCTTACGGGGATACAGAAAGATGGACTCCTAGGAGATTTGAACTGAGATCAGGACTCATTAATTGGTGGTTCAACTGTGGATTTTGTATTGAGCGCTTACTGTATGATACCCTGTGGTGAAAAGGTAGGCTGACCTGATGATATTATATCATATTATTTAATGCCATGACTTGACTCAAATTGTCT
>JAPMOB010251426.1:0-14674 GCA_029875015.1 Lepomis gibbosus
ACCACCACCACCACTGTGTGCTGCCTGGCTATATTGAACTAAACTGTTTCAGTAAGAATCTCTCAGACCACATCTGTATTTAGTTTGCATGTCAGAATGATCTCAGTCAGTTGGTGCTACAAATGTCACTTATTAACCAGAGGTCTTGCAAAAAAAAAGACAGACTTTGATTTTTCCTTTTTCTTTTTGATTGTCCTTTGTCGTCTCTCCAGTTAGCTGCATTTGTAGTTTCATTTTCCACTGTCACAAATATGGGCCACATCCTGGCAGTTGGTCAAAATCACAAACTGACAGTAGGCTGAACATATTACAGCAGANATCTACCCTTTCCACATAATTTAATTTCAGATGTAGGGCTTATTTGCACATAACTTATGTGTTATATTCATTAATAAACATGTGGAATCCTATCTCGGTCAAGTTCTTAGAACCCCATGCTTTTAGAAGTATTATTTTGGTGGATGCAGTTTGATGTGACAAAGTTAAAACCTACGTTGTGCTAGATTGCACTGTTTGTATTTTTTGGAGTATCACCAGTGTAATTGTGCTGCCAGGTGGAAACCTTGTCACAATATTGATTTGCTGTGTAAAGAGCAGACTACAGAAAACCATGTGGTTTCAGTTGGTGTATTCAGTTGGTTATTGTGACATGCTAATCAAAACAAATCAGTGGTGCAGAATACCTTCATTTTGCCTTCGACATTTTTTGTGTCAATTTAAAGGAACAACATGGTGTGTTGAAGTACTGACATCAAATGCTAATTTTCCTTTTATGGTAGGCTACTTCCTGTTCCAAAAACAAGAAACTTTCCACAGGCTGGGAAGACCCTAAAGTTTGTTTACTCTGTCATTTGAATATATTTTGCAAGGTATTGAGACAACAGGCGATTTTAATTCTCAACAATTGTTCAAATTCAACCCTGTAGCAAAACAGACACTGTGTGTGTGTGTGTGTGTGCGTGTGCGTGTGCGTGTGCGTGTGCGTGTGCGTGTGTGTGTGTGTGTGTGTGTGTGATTAGACCAAAGACAGTGTGATGTTTGAGGTTAACCCTCTGATAGGAGTGAGCTCAGTGCTTTGCCATGTCTAATGCAGATAACTGCTGTCTGATCAGAGGATTTATGGTCTCTAACTGCCTGCCTCATTCCTTTCTTCCTGGTTTTAGCTCTCCACACAATCTTCTACTTACCTTCTCTCCATTTGTCTTCCCTTGGTCTGCTGCTTTCTGTGTGTCACTGCCTGACACAGAGTGGGGGCGGGGGGCAATTGTAGATTCTTTGCCTGGGTTTAATTAGTGGATACATTGAAAAGGCTATACCCACCAAGAAATGTCTAAAGCATAATGTTTCAATCGGATCTTTTTGTCTTACTGTCATGGTTTTCTCCTTTGATTTCCTCAGGATTGCTGGTCGGGGTGATTCTGCGGTACGGCATCCCTGCCACCAGCTACCACAACAAGACACCCCCAAGCTGCTTGCTGAAGGAAGGACCTGTCAGCACCCTGCTGCTTAATGTCAGCGGCAAGTTCTTTGAGTACACCCTCAAAGGGGAGATCAATTCCAGAGAGATTCACAATGTGGAGCAGAATGATATGCTGCGCAAGGTAATGGCAAAAAATAAAAAATAAAAAACGTAATTTCTTTAGTTCTGCATTTGCCAGATTACCTTGTTGACCGTTTTTATTTATTATTTTTTTCCAGGTGACATTTGACCCTGAAGTATTCTTCAACATATTGCTGCCTCCAATTATTTTCCACGCTGGGTACAGTCTAAAGAAGGTGAGGTATTACGTGTAAAATTCTGCATTTGTGACTGTTTCAAAGCTGAATTTCTATGATACACGGTAATGTGAGATGATGTTTTTGTGTATGCCAGGCGGTCATACAGGCTGCCACAAACTGTTGTCTCATTTTACAAATGGTTAGATAAGAAACATTGTCTGGACTCAGAGCGTTCACTTTTTTCAGAACATAAGTGGCCCTTTTGAGGGGAAGTCCAGAGCAGGTGTCTTTCGCTTCCTCTCTGATGCTTATGCTGGCAAAGAAAAACGGCTGACGCTGACAATATAAGTAGTTTCTGCTTTTGATTGTTGAAGAGCAACAGTTTTGTTTTATTTGGGGAATTATTTGGGAGGCACTGTACATTTCATTATTCATCACCATATTTACCGGTTTCAACTACGGCAGGTGGTACTTTTTATGTATGAGATGATTGTGTGTGGTAGAACTCCAGCAAAGATACTTTAGTGCCCTAACCTTGAAATAATGGAGAGTGAAATGTGTTTAAACAGCTGGTGACATCTGATCTATGTTCTTATTGCGTGGGCGCCCCTCAGCCTGATCCAGTTATACAGTGATAGATAATATCAAGTCAAATGAATGAGGGTAAATGACCTTGTGCTTTACTGCTGTGCAGAGCATCTTAAAGGATCTTTAAGGATCATCATAACCATGGGTTAAAGTGAAGTGGTTGAGTCTTAAAGGGATAGTGAGTGATAGTGATTGTAATCCAGTTGTTAAATTCAGTGAACATTTCCTCACGGTTTGCTAGATCTCTGTTTTGTGTGTGTTCTGGCTTTCTTAGACAGCCCTGGCTCTGTAAATAGAAAACTAAGAAAATGGTGTGGACCTTCCCCACAGCATTTTTCCAGCCAATCGGCAACAGGTGGCGTTGGTGCTCGTGCACAGGAGCAGTGGCAGAGAGAGAGTTCTATACACTGGCACATTAGAAGGTGCTGGACACCAGGCACTGAAGGAGAGATGGCCGAGACACAGCCAAAGAGGAAAGGTCCAAAGAGTATAAAGAGAGAAGAGATCCTAAGAGATTTGAAATTTGGGAGGCAAAGCTTCTGAGGGAGCACTCAAGGAAGGGTTGTATATGTTTGGAAGTTGAGTTCAAATATCAGTCAGAATCAGCATCACTTACTCTCGTCTCTAAAAATGTAATATGGTACTTATTTTTACTAGCTAGATCTTTGTGGCTGTTTCATCACCACCCACTTATTTAAAAATGTTCCAGCTGTGAGCAGCTCTTCCATTTCCTTTGTGCATTGCATTGTGGGCCTTGATATTGACTGGTTTGAATATATTTATACTTTTGTCACTTAGAATTTATATATATATATAAAATTAGGATGTAGTATGGACTTGCTACAAAGCTTTAGTCTTGTTAATATGTACTGTTGGACAGTAGCTAATGATTAGTGTTATTATAGATTGTTTGGCTATTAAAATATAAAAAAATACAGAAAAGGCCCATCACAAGTTCTCAAAGCTCAAGGGGACATTACATTGCTTCTTTAGGCCGGCCAATCTAGTCTGTGCCGACTATTAATTCTCATTTCCTAAAAGTACAAGATGCTCCAGGTTGGGTTATTAGATAAATGTCTCTGAGACAGTTTAAAGCTTTTCTCGTGACCTTGCAATTCAAGATGGAATTTGCTGAGTCAAACAAAAGGCCTTAGGAAATAGGAAACAGGAGGTCATGTTAGCCTATTTTTTTTAAAAAGATCTTTTTAAAGAACATCTGTTGCAGTGGAAGGTCACTTGAAGCACAATGTTGACAGTTTAACAGAAAGATGGTGTGTGGCTCTTATGTTTGTTTGCTTTGGCGTTCACTTGTTGATCCAGTCAGCTTGTTGATTCGGTTAATACTTTGCATTAGATCCCTGTAACAGAACACACAGGATTGTAACTGATGTGCAAATGCCTATATACTTACCTGTGACCGTCTGTCATGTATAACCGGAACATGATCATTTCAGTATTTCTTTCTTCCTTTTTGTTTAATTCTTCTATGTTTTACTTCACAAAGGAAAAGGCACACTTCCTTGACAAGTCTGAATCAGCATTTTCTACACAAAGACTTGGGGGGGGGGCAGATGAATCTGTGTGTTTTTAGTCCTGTTTAACAGGGAGTTTCTCGTCCCCGGGTGGCTCGTTACTGACCCGAGGCCTTGGTTGACAGTTTCACTGATAATTAAAATACATTTGTTTTGTAAAAGGAAACTAGTGTGAACATGCGCAGTTTCTGAGAATGGAACAGTGTTGCCAACTTTGCACTCTTTAAACCCTGTTGAAAAATGTGTTGTTTTTCCTTTTCCTTGTCTTATTCTCCTTTTTCCTTCTCTAGAGACACTTCTTCAGGAATCTGGGCTCCATCATAACCTATGCATTTCTTGGCACTGCCATCTCATGTTTTGTTATTGGGTGAGTGTCCACCTCCTCTTTATGACATGTCAGTTTAAAATCAGGAACTGTCTGATCAAGTCTGGCTGTTGTGAGCTTGTGTTACCTGCTCTTTGATAAGAACATTGTATGCCTTTTTTTGTTTTCCTCTCACCTGGACGTCCATCTTCAGGAATCTGATGTACGGTGTGGTCAAACTGATGCAAGTGGTCGGACAGCTAGCTGACAAGTTCTACTACACTGACTGCCTTTTCTTTGGTGCCATTATCTCTGCCACAGACCCAGGTGTGACACACACACACACACACACACACACACACACACACACACACACACACACACACGCTGTCTATCAGCCAGGATTATAAGATGCAGTTTATGGCTGTACATATAAAGTTCCATGCTGTTTTTTTCCTTCCCTCTTAGTGACGGTGTTAGCCATCTTTAATGAGCTCCACGCAGATGGGGATCTCTACGCTCTGCTGTTTGGAGAAAGTGTAATGAATGACGCAGTTGCCATTGTGCTTTCCTCGTAAGTCATATTTGTGCCTAATCAAACCTCTAAAACGTCAACACTTTCCTTCCTTCTTAAAGTCTCTCTCTGCATGTTTTTTGAGCTTCTGAAATTTAAAATTCAACACTGGGGTGGGAGACAGAGCAGCACGGCTTTGCATCGCTGCTCCTCCTGACAGACAGACAGACAGCACTCTGCCTCCCTCTACTGGAAGATTACAAATCACCTACTCCTAGAGATTTTGAGGACCAGTTACTTGATTCCATTTTGGTAGATATGTAAACACATAAACAAATCATGGGCAGAGAGATTATTTTCCAAAAAGAGCCAAAATGAGATGTGTCCTCAGTATAAAGAGGTAAATCAATTCAAAATGTCATTGGTAAATTTATGACAAATACTGAATGCTTGCCACCTGTTTGTATTTCAGGTCTATTGTGGCCTACCAGCCCAGTGGAGCTAACACGCACATGTTTGATGCTGCAGCCTTTTTCAAGTCAGTGGGGGTTTTCCTAGGTATTTTCAGCGGCTCCTTTGTGATGGGTGCGGCCACAGGAGTCGTCACCGCTCTCATATCCTTTCTCCAACACCGTTTGAAATGAAAATACAAATCTGAATCGAATTTCCAATTGGATTTGTGTTTATTGGGATAGTAGGTGTATAAGAGCTGTGATTCAGAACAGTGTTGCGTCTTTAACTCGACGCCCACGTCACCAAGTTCACCAAGCTGCACTGTTTCCCACTACTGGAGACGGCCCTCTTCTTCCTCATGTCCTGGAGCACCTTCCTGCTAGCTGAAGCCTGCGGGTTCACAGGTGAGCTGTATGATGGTACAGCCGTGGTTGCAATTAAGAATACATTTTATTTAAGGCGCCAAGAAAGGCGCCCTAAATAAAATGTATTATTATTATTAATTATACTTCCATTATATTTTTTACATTGTATTTACACACATCTTTTGGATTTGTAATAAAAGGACCATTTTCTAGAGCATTTTCTAATTATTTGTTAGCGTATGGTCCATTTTCATCTCTATGACAGAACATTAAAGGAGTACGTCAGTGAATTAGTATTGCATTCTGTTATGTTGGTAGACTCTCAAACGACAGATTAAGAAAATAATGGTCAAAATTGGAGCAGTAGAGGCCAAGATATCCTTATTTTTGGTCCTTGGTCTGGGTCAAGCTCCAAAAACACTGGATCCTGCACTTCCCATAATGCAATTGAGTTGTGTCCTTCATTAGACTTTCCCTGCCTGTTAAATGCCCTCATCTTTAAAACTCTCCGCTCCCCAGATTTGACACAGGTTTCTATCAAAACATTTCTCAGAAGTGTCAGAGTAGGTCTTCTCATGACCAGTAAACCTGTGCAAAAATGGTGGAGCACTTCTTCAAAAAGAAAATATGGTCTTTTAAAGATGACTTTTTTTGATCAGTCAGTCACAACTGCATTTGATCTAGAGAGAGCCTTTTAATTCCATAAGCTCACCCATGTTGTTGGCAATGCTGAATAATGTAATTATGAGCAGTTTAAACTAAGTACTGATAAACCATCCTCAGAGAACTGAATCTGTCTGTTACAGGAATGAAATGTGACAGGGATTTAGATACAGATTACACAGCAGATGTGCAGCACATGAAATGAACAGAATGTAATGCAATAAGAAGACTGAAAAACTGATGTTATTATATAGGGGAAATTTCCACCCTGTGCAATGCACTCTGTCTGAGTGAGTCATTGCGATAAGGCTCCTAAATTTGTTTGTATGTGTTGTGCTCCAGGTGTTGTGGCTGTGCTGTTCTGTGGCATCACGCAGGCTCACTACACCTACAACAACCTATCTGATGAGTCAACAAAACGGACCAAGCAGGTAAAATCTGACACTTCCTGCACAGGCAGCCCTATTTATTTTGGACCATTTCTGAACCCCCTGATAGTATGAACAGGGTGCTTGGCCGCGGTGCCAGATGGCTCAGTGATCCGCCTGCTGTGACCTTAATCGGGGTTGTCTGAGGACATCCCTCCCGATGCGACTGTTTACTTTCCCAAAGGGGGTTCAGTCTTGAGGACAGGGTACAGATTAGCATGTAGACAACACGCAGCATGGCACATTGTGGATCAGCATCCTGGCAGACTCATGTTAGTCGGTTTCAAAGAAAGCTACACGTATTTTACAATGTCAATGTTAAAGTACTTTACATAGATCAAAACAGAAATGGTGAAAATTCTTCTTGTTCTTACTTACATTTTCACGTGTCTCTGCTTCAGAGTGTTTGCTCTTGTCCAATGCCTCTTGCTCAGAGCGACATAGATGCTGTCATCTCTGTAATCATTGACAGCCTGGGAGAGAAGGGAAAAACAAATTTCAAAGCTTTTCTGGATTCTGAGGGAATAGATGTGGCACATTGCTCAGAGAACCAAGCAGATTACTTTTTTTAAGCAGTGCAATGCACCTTCTATGAAGCTCCCCCACTGAACCTGAACATTTTAAGGCTTTTAATATGTTTTTTTATTTGTATTCATACATTTCTAAATGTTTTATTTTCCATGCAGCTCTTTGAGGTCCTTCACTTCCTGGCTGAGAATTTCATCTTCTCCTACATGGGTTTGGCTCTGTTCACCTTCCAGAATCACGTTTTCAGCCCCATTTTCATCATAGGGGCTTTTGTATCCTTTTGGGTCACAACCAGCATGCTTTGCACCTGGGACAGCCCCTCTCACAGAATTCACATTTTTGCACAGCTGTAGATTTGGGTCATAATTATGGTTATCCTCCCTTATGGAAGATTTTTGGGCTATTTACATCCAAAAAGATCATACCACGAAAGACTTTCCTGCTCCACTATTAAGGTCACTTTCATGTATTACTTTAGGAAGGACACCCAGCTCCCTGAATCTCTCCAGCACTAAATTGTTCACCAAAGACTACTTAACCTACCTATCAGTGTGCCATATTCATCGGAAGAGCTTTCAACATTTACCCGCTCTCCTTCCTTCTCAACCTCGGCAGAAGGCACAAGATCAAGGGAAACTTCCAGCATATGATGATGTTTGCAGGTATGGAAAATACATGTCAGGCTAAATGTGACTGCGACTAATTATTTATTTTCATTTCTGCATATGTTCGACTAACAGTGTAAAAGTCCCACAACTAAGAAGCTGGAACCACAAAATAGTTGGAATTTTGCATGAAAAATGACCATTAATTTTCTTCAATTGTTGCAGCTGTAATTGTGACTAAATGATTTTTGGATGTCACCATTTGCAGGTCTACGCGGGGCTATGGCGTTCGCCTTGGCCATCCGGGATACGGCCACCTATGCCCGCCAGATGATGTTCACCACCACGTTGCTCATTGTCTTTTTCACTGTCTGGGTGTTTGGCGGCGGGACAACACCCATGTTGTCCTGGCTACACATCAGGTGACGCCTCAATTTTGTGCAGTGAGAGATAATTTGCCTTACCTTTCAGCATCTTCTCTGCATTTGGATAAAGTCCTCACAAGTAAAACATTTTCAATCATGAAAGAAAAGGGGCCCAACAATCTTGAAATACATAGCCAAAGGGTTTGGTTACTTGTAAATGAAAACTGTATTCTGTTTCATATACTTGACCATATCTTCCTTTAAAGCCACACGTAGGTCTTTCCCCCAGATTTTAAACAAATAGGCCAAGCATGCCATGGAAATCTATGATTTCTGTGAAAGCAGCATACGTTTGCAAAACCGGCTAAAAAACACTGAGGCTAGAATGAGTTATCGCTCTTACTATACTCGGCCACAGAAAGACTGCCAACTAGACGTTGCTTTAGCAAGAGATGTGAAATTGAGCAGATGAGATAACCACAGCTAGTAATGTATTAAAGGTACTTGTTCATTTTTGATGAAATTACATCATGGTAATTAGTTCCACATGACAAAATGAGTCAGTATCTAAATCCAATCATGACAGCTAATTTACTGCTAATGCTAATGTTAACTAGCTTAGCGTTAGCATGAATTTATATCTCAACTTTTGATAGAATGATTGATTGCCTTTTGTTTCAGTTAAGTTACCTGTAAATTAAATTTACATTCATTAAATTGTTCAATTCATTTATTGTTTGGATTTCAGTGTAAATATTAATAGCAGAAGCACAGACATACTGACACCTTGATGAACAATTTCTATTAGCTATGTAAATAATCAAAAATTAATTTTCTTAAGCAAACAGTTGCAGAATGCTGAAAGAACACATTTTGTCTGTAGTATATACTACATATCCTCCTCACATTCTGAGAACATTAAAGCAGAGTGCACAATATGAAATATATATATTTACTTGTATGTAATTTATCTCCACCTGACATTACTTAATGTATGTTGCCTGGTGGTTTATTGTCCAGGAGATGGGGCCAGAGCGCTCAACTGCTGCTGACTTTCCATCTCCTGTGTTCTTCCATCCAGAGCTTTTTTAGTCACAAGGACATTTGTTGCATCTTTGAAGAATTCCTGGCATTTTCCACTATATGAAGCCCTATAGATTCCTCACTCTCAGACTGAACACTTTAACTATAACTCTCAAAAACAAATCATTCCTGAGCCAGAGGTGATGCTGAATACACAGTTGAAATAGCTGTTTATGACCAAGCTGTGGTAGGACTGGTGCTTTACACTTTGCTTGCATGGCTATCTGTCTGTCAGCCTCACTTACAGTAATTTTTGTGTGACCATGATGCACTGAGAGCTTCTGTTTGTCACGATAAAGCGGATTATGGGCTGTGTGTGACGGCAGCAGGGGCAGCCGGAATGAACAGCCTCTGTTTAATATGAGTAATGCCTCCTCGGACCGAGCAGGAACTGTTGTGGTTTGTGGAGGTTTAGAGCGTTGCCAAAATATCCCCCATGAACTCATTGCCATGGTAACCGGGACCTGTGGCGCATGGCAGGCGGATATCAACCCTGCTCAGTAATCGTCCTCTGTATGTGTTCATAAATTGACGCATTTTTACACATTATGAGGGACACTTTTAAAGCCCTGAGGAGTAGTCGGACATGACATTCATAGGACATTAAAAAAATTGATTTCTTTACATATATAATACATTATTAATATGTTTAGTATTTTTTCCCCTGTATTTAACAATGAAGATAAAATTTGCAAGGTGTCATTTTCGATTCTTTTTATATTTTTATGACACAATCCTCTGGAGAGTCAAAAGTAGTAAGTCAGATCAGTGTGCGTTAGTTTGTTTTTGATTTTTCATAGACTTCCTTATCTACCAGCAGCTCGTTGTTGCTGTGCTCGGGGAATCTTTTGTTTTTGTTGCCTCTGGAGATGTGATGGATCACTGATGCAGAGATGGCAAGCTCCTGGTGTGAGAGGAGACGCTGCTTGTTCCTGTTGTGGAGTTTTGATGGATGGTGTGTGAGCAGGCAGATGTGCAGCTTATCACCGAGCCCCGCCAGTGCAGCCATCAAGAGAGAAAGAGATCCCTGTGTGCTCACGCTGGGTCAAGGAAGAGCTACTAATCTGTCAACTCCAATGCAGAATATTTTAGGTGCACTCATAGTATCTCTAGTAATGCTTGCTTAGTTTGTTTCAGTGTAAGTTTTTATATGATGAGCAATTTGAGTGGAAAAAAATGCTTTCGTAGCTTAGTTTAGATTTACTATAAAAGGAAACAAAAGAAATTTGAAGTGAGTGTGCAGCTGAAAATTAGAGACATTTTGAAATAGCTGAAATACTTAAAGAAGCTGAAGAGGCTTACAAAACACACAATTAGTGAGCAATGTTGGCATGGCATTTAAAATGGAAATACTGAGAAGAAGTTAGAAGTTAGATAAGAAGTTGTATAATCACTGAACGAAGGTAAAGTAAGTTACATTGCTGAAAGGAATTGACAATTCAGTTGAAGTTCAAACATTGAGAGGAACTGAAATCAAATCAGTTTCACAAAAGGAACTGGAAGTGTATGAACTCTTTTAAACAATCAGAGATGATAGCAGTGAAAGCAGCAGAATCATCAGTTAAAGAGTTCCAGTTATTTCATCCAGTGTTTTTTTTTTTTTTTTTATATAATGTGTAGGACAAACATCTGCTGATCCTCTGCTCCAACTCCAAGGATTAGTGCATGTCCCCAAAACAGAGGATGATATCTGGCAGAGACTGTTGCCAATTACTGTTTTTAAAACACTGAGTGGTCATCTGAGTGATCTGGTTAAACTCTCATTTATGTCTGGTCCTCCATTAAACTAAAACATCCTCCAAATAATATGGGTGACCTGCTTTTATCTAATGTGAAAACAGAGTTTTTTTCATACAAAAAAGAAACTTATTCTTAAGAAATGACTGATAATCCCCATCTAATGTTTGGTAATGTTAGAATTTGGAGGTTTGTGTTGCACCGTGAGCGTTCCAGTTCCTCATGTGAGTATCGACCAAAACACGAGATGGTTATTTTTTAGTCCCATTAAAAAGAGTGGTTAAATATCTTAATCCTGTGCTCGATATTGAGTGTATATGTTTATGATATGACAGCTTTGGGAACAGCGCCAAGCAAGAGCGATGTCAACATGGAAAGTGGGAGTACTTCAGGTGCTGTATTTGAATGTGTGTATATATGTTTTCTTTATTGGGTTTCTTTGTAACTGGTGTTGGGAAAGTGTGTAGTTGCTTAAAATGGGGATCTTTCTTTTCACTGTTTACTTCTGTTTTTCTGAGGAAGGGGAACATTGGGCACCTACAAAGAACCACGGGGAAAAACGGAAAAGGTTGAGACTCCTAAAAACATATTTTTAAGAGACGAAGTTGGATGGTTGAAAACAGATTTGGTTTGAAGACTACAGTCAAAAAGGCCCTTCACCAGCCGGTGTTTAGCTCACCGAGACAAATCCATGATAATATCAGCCTGGATGCGGGGAGAAGGCCTTCAGTTCTGTGAGCTGGAGGTTTTTGTATACATTTTTTGAGCGAGTGTATACGTTTTGGGTTCCACAAAGAAATTTTGAAGGGAATAAGTACACTAAACAATACTCCCAACTGGCGGGGTAAAAAGCAAAAAGGTTTGGAAGATGACTTCTACTCGGGTCAGGTTAGGCCATTGATAAATCTGTGCAACCAAGATTACTATGCTGATGGGTTAGACATTGAATTGTCACTAATTCATACTAATACTAAGCGTCTAATTTGATGTTTTTTGTTATCCCAAAAGAGAAAGCACACGTTACAGGACAGGAGTCAAAGTGCGGGAGGCTGTGTGGGAGCCAGGATGCCAATCACATCACATATTTTGGGAATGTCCAATGATAAGACATTTTTGGTCAGAGATGCACAGTTCTGCTATTTTAGTTTTGGAAAAGTGGATTTAACATAGTTAATGAAGTATAAATAGTGGAAAAAGTTTTATGTCGCCTGAACAATTTGCAAAGTTATGGTCAAAATGTTTTTTTTTTTATGTACACAGTCTCGGACACATTTTATGTTTATTTGTTGCAGTGAGTTTTTTTTTTCTCTTTTCTTTCTTTTTTTATTAATACATTTTTTTTAATTGCTGCTGCTTGAGGAATTACTGTAGCGTGATCAAGTGTTTTATTCAAGGCTTTCTCTCTGTGATGCGAAAACCAGAGTCTTTCTTTGTTGTGTCTCTGTGGACTGTCGAGCAAATTTTCACACGGCAGTGCAAAGAACAAATACTCAGTGTGCTCCCAAGATGCAGCTCGACAGATGTGTGTGAAACGATCTGAAAAGCGTGTGCGAAAGAGGAAGCTAAGAAAGAAAATGAGAGCTGTGTCATAATGGTTCCCTCATTTTTGCATGCAGGATGGCATGTCTTCTCTAGAGGACAGCAAAAAGGATTAGGACAACAGGTTAGCGGGTGTATTGAAGTCAACAGAATGCACTCTTACACAAGAATGTGTGTGCATGTACACATGTGAGAAGGGTCTATAAAGTTTCTTATCAGAGGAAACAATGCTGGGCTCCCTTCCCAACGCATTACCATCAGCAGGCGTTGCGCGTCTTTGTTGTTACAGGTGACCTCTGTACTACCTCCACCACGTGAGGCTTGTGTGTTCACTTAGACTACGGCTGAAACATTTTCACGCAGAGATACCGTTATTCACAACGTTTTGTAGATTCGGCCAATAGCTCAACATATCCATTCACTTACATAACTAACATTTTAATTTTATTTAGAAAAATGGGCTACTATGTTGTTTGGATGATCTGGCTGGATTAACTGGCTGGAGATCAACTGCTGGATGAGCTAGATTGACTTTGACCAAGAGAGAGAGCCGTGCACTGCTCTGTCAGCAGGTAAGCTTGTCTCAACTGGAACGTTGCTGTCAAAGCAATATAGAGGCAGTCACAAAGGAACATCCAGCTCTACCTCCCGTCTTGCCTTCATTGTTTTCTTTGTTCTTCTAGTGTCAGTGGAAAATGCTTTTGCAGCTAATAAACTGGCTGAATCCACATTCTGAATCGCTGACAGGTAGCCCACACATCCACGTACACAGTTCACGGTAAAAAGTAAACATGATGGATAGAATACTAGATCTGTAATAAATAGGCTACAAACTGTTGTCTGCGTTTTAGAAAAAGATTGTCCTCATCAACTAGACACCTTAGTCCCCTCCCATGGCATGCTTTCAGTCATTTCTGTTTTACAGAGCCTACCAGTTAGAAACCATCAAAGGAGGCAAACAATATTAACTTCTGTCACTAAAGGTCGCAGCCAACATTACTTTGGCCCATCCAAAGGTGAAATCCTTGCTCCTTTTTCTTGATTGTGCAAAACTGTAGACTTTGACCAAGCTTAAAATTCTACTGGATAAAATACCTGAACATGAGTCATCAGCTTGTAACTGGTTTCAAAAGGCCACATTATTGTCACTGAACAAGCTCACTTTAAGTTTCTGTTCACTGAAACACATAACAGAACGTTAACACTTCACACAATCAAAATCCAGTAGGGCTGATTATTGGGTTAAGAGTTGTATAAGTAAATAATCACAGGAGTGTATGTATGTGTGTCTTGTTCCTCTTGACCCTTTACACCCACCATTGTGTGTGTGTGTGTGTGTGTTTCATGTTCTTATATCGTGGTGGGGACTAACCAATGAGGACTCGTGACACCCTGGTAACATAAATTGAGGTCCCCAGGGGTAGTTAAATTTAGGGTTGAGGTTATGGGTAGGCTAAGGGTTACGGTTAGGCATGTAGTTGTGATCGTTAAGGTTAGGGTAAGGGGCTAGGGAATGCTTTATGTCAATGACATGTTCCCAGCGGGATAGAGGAACAAACGTTGTGTGTGTGTGTGTGTGTGTGTGTGTGTGTGTGCGCATGCTGTTATTCATTCACTCAGAATGGGTAATTCCTCGAATGGATGCCATGGAGAAGTCTAAACATAACCATCCACATTCATTTCACCTCCTAAGTTTACTGCGCAGTGTCAGATGTAGTTTCAGATGTAACCAGGAAAGGCTACACATCAATGCCTTGGCGTCTGTCCACAAGGATTAGACTCAACTACTCCAGAGCTTATGTGAATTAAAAGTGACCCTTTAAAATCTGCTTGTGTTCAGTTTAATCCTTCTCTGTTGGTAAGAGACACCACAGGGAAATTAGATGTCCAGCCATGAGGACTGAAATATGTGCTGCAGTAACTACAAGAGGATTGTTTGGCATTTAGGGAAATCCAAATCTTATGCGTTTTCTTGCAGAGAGTTAGATGATACCCCTCTCATGTATGTACGGTACAAATGAAGCTAATGTCAGCTGCTTGTTAGCTCAGCACACAGAATGGAAACAGGAAATGTCTGCGCTTGGCCGATAGTAGGTCAGCCCATATCTCCCTATAGAACTGCAAATTGTTTTATGTGGAGTTAATCACTCTCAGCTAGAAAGTGAATAAGTTGCTTTACCAAAATGTCAAAACTATTCCTTTTTACAGTTATTGTAGTCATATTGTTATATTTACCCAAACTAAAATATGG
>JAPMOB010251429.1:0-26462 GCA_029875015.1 Lepomis gibbosus
GAGGGACAACAAGCACCCGATGCTGCAGTGGAAAGGGAGTGTGACTCTCCCTGGAGCGTGGAGGCGAGCTACGGCTGCATCTTGTTGCATATTACTCAAAATGAAAATCACCTGAACACGCACAGAATGAGTGTGTCGACATTCGGCAAGCGTGTGTGGGGAAAAATTAGCAGTTTTGTTCTTACTATGCGTAACAGGCAAAGACCTCATTAACTTTTGCAAACCCTTCAACAAGAACTCATGCATGGCTGCTTCAGCATCAAATATTTACTATCCTGGTGAGCTGAAGATGCCCAGTGCTTTTGGCTTTAGGGTTTTTTTTTAACAAGATCGGGCTCTGCTTCCATTTTAATTGGATCTGTGTCAGTGTGTGCTTCATTTAACCTGACAGGGATGGGCG
Source organism: Lepomis gibbosus (assembly GCA_029875015.1). Lineage (NCBI taxonomy): Eukaryota > Metazoa > Chordata > Actinopteri > Centrarchiformes > Centrarchidae > Lepomis > Lepomis gibbosus. The sequence continues at coordinate 401 of JAPMOB010251429.1, forward strand.
TTTCATCAATCAGTGTCATGATGTTGTTTGCAGCATTGCTGGTTGGGCAACCAGCGTGTTGGCACCTGCTGAAGACAGATAGTAACATCAAAATATCAAGAACTCTATGCTAAACACACACATCCAATCAATCAATTGGCCGGTACCCTAGCAACTTGCACGTAGGTTTTGTCATTTTTACACGTGGTATTTTACTCGTTGCATTTACAATGGAATAGCTGAAAAAACTCTTGTAGTCCTCTTGTACAGTAGAGCAGCGCTATCACAGCAGCTACAGCACCCCTGACTGTAAACTGTTTAGTGAGACACACACAGATTGAACACTTCAAGATAAGATATTATATTCCTCCAGGGCAATATTTGACAAGGGTCAGCAAGACAACAAGTATTTACAAACTGTTTGTTCACATTCTGCTCACAGCCCCATGTGTGTGCAGCTCTCTGGACCGGCTATATGAAAATGCTCGGCAGCTCTCTTCCTGCAAGCTGACGTTTGGTGTGATAAAACCATAAAGGACTCCCACAGAGTCCTCCCTTTCCTTTGCAACTCAATTCTTCTCTTTCTGTCACCCACTATCACCCTCTTTCAAATACCTGCTTTGTCTTTCTCTCTCACACCGCGACTGACTGGGTATTGGCATGTGCTGGGTCACTTGGCAGGGAGGCATATGGCGCCGTCCTACTCTCCAGCACCTGCCTGGCCCACATTACCCAACTCATCTCTGAGCTCAGCAAATCATAGTCAGGATCAAGCACAGCTGTGTAAAACAACAGGCTTTATGTCACATCGCAATTGCCAAAATACTAAACGCTACTTGTGATGAAGCTGAAGAGTCAGTCTGCAACCCCTTCCACAGCTCTGTTTTGCAAAACATAAGAAGGGATGCCAGTGGTTAAGGTTAAAAAATGATCTTCTGGACTAATAGATGGACATTTAATTAAATAATTTAAAGAAATGACAAGAGCACATTAAAAAAGACAATCAATATATTTCCAACAAGAAGAACCAAAATCATTAACAGAACAGTTCAACAGTTACACTTATTCACTCTCTTGCATAGAGTCAAATGATAAGACTGATATCTAAGCTATCTGGCAGCTGTAGCTTCATTTTTAATGGACAAACAACCGGCCCAGGGGTCAGATCATACCCAAAAGACAATTTCATAAGGCCCCCCACATGTTTTAGGATTTATCGTTACATCCGGCCTGCGAATACATTGTTTTTTCCATTGTAACAATTTAATTTTCTAGCAAGGCTGCAAAAGACAGCACAAAACATAACACACACACACATTAACAATTTAGCTATAACCAACAGATATCGAAAGGCACCTGACACAGGCATAAAAAAATCTATGTTCGGATATTCCCTTTAATAAGTTTTATTTTAACATCAAACTACCAGTCAGGAAGCTAAAGTTCACTTTATTGAGGGAATAAAACCATTGATAGGTAACATTAAGGGTTGATGTGAGAATATACACAATTTCCGTTTCTGTCTCAGACCCACAGCCAGAAATCCTCCTGTTTCTGAGCAGACCCATCACAGTCTGCTGATAGAGGGGCAAAGCCACTTCAAGCTACCACCTGCCTCACCCAGCCAGCGAGCCTCTCTGACAGGGGGAAGAAATGCTGCCCTCTATTGGCAGTGCTCATTTCTCTCCACACAGGAGCAGAGACACACATACACGCACGTCTTTGACTCGAAAGTCCTCTCCATGTCTTCCTCTTCCGTCAGAGACAGTGTGAAACAGACGAAACACAATAGTTAGACTGTGCTCCAGGTTGTGTCGGAGGCTCAGCTGTGAGTAGAACTTACTGTAGATGACTTGTTCAGTCGCGGGAGGGTGAGTGGGGGGTTGTGGGGGTGGGGTTCCCCAGCTTCCGTTGCATACATATGGAAAAGGATGGAAATTATGGCTCAGAGTGGGTTTATGAATAACAAAGGTCACAAAAGGGCTGCGGCTGTGACATAGATGGACAGCCTACTCAGCAGTTTCTCTGCCACACTTGTGGAAAGAAAATGAGCACTTGGAAGATTTCACTGAAGTGATAGCTTTACACAGGCTTTTTATTGCGGCACCTTACTAGGCTGTGTATTCACTGTCATATAAAATCTGCACTCTGACCACTGCACCGCCCATAGTGTGAGCCACCAACACACGTCTGGACTGCAGACCGGGGCTTGCAGTTATAGCCGGTAGGCAGTCTCCACTCTCTGGGGAAATGGGTGGAAATTACAGGGTCGCCAAACTGACAGCAGTTCATTAGAAATTTAAGTTGTGATCACAGGATTCTGACAGCGATCAGCGATCAAAGGAGATCTAATGATTTTTTGTAGGGTGAATCTCAGGGTGTTTCTGGCAGTAAACTCAACTTTTGTTTTTGTTTTGTTTTCTGCAGCTTGCGTGGTGTTCTGTGCACACTGGAGGACTTTCATTTTCTGAAAACCTTCATCGTTCGAGCTCTCCGCCTATAACTAAGCAAAACACTCAAAACTGGTTCCCATGGCAACATGGAGAACCTAACCTGGAACAGTTGGAACTGAATACAGTGCGACCTGTAAACACACATGGACACACACATTTACAAGCACAATGGCACAGTTTTGCACCCACATCAAGATGAGACTGCATCTTTCGATGTTTGCGGCATCACAGATAGCTGACACACAAAAAAGCACACAAAAGAAATACATGGGACACATGTATGCATATTATTTCTCCTTCTCACAATGTCTTGATGTTCCTGGATTAAACAGCAGGGCTATGGCAATGTACTGACATTCAAACATACACACAAACTAGGAGAGCTTCTCATAGTAGAGCTGATAGCCACACAGAAACTCTCTGAAAGGCTCATAAATGTGCTTCTAGTGACTGTCACAGCTCCAACAAAGAGTCTGACAGTAGCTGCTCGTGGCTGGTTAACTCTGACTACCAGCTCTACGTTGCTGTCCATGCTACTGAGTGGTGGTTAGTCAGTCTCTCACCCCACTTTTCCCTGACCCTGGGGTCACATACTACGTAGCTACGAGACCACATCTTCTACTCGTTGCTCCCTCTTTCCTCTGTTGCATTTTTTTGAATATGCTAGGAGAGAGGGTTGTAGAAGAATGTGAGGTTGAAATTACCCTTTAAGTTCACTTTGGACAAGGTTACATCACACAACCGAAAACAGTTTCATTATAAACATACAATCTGTCTGCCCCAGCGTAAGACTGTAGTCATTTCGCATCTCTTTGTGGTCATTTTGGTGGTTGATGGATTAAGTCATACCTTACAGATAGGACTTTCTGTGCTCCAATTCTGTTCACCATTTTACATGCTGCCCATTGGGACATCTCATGCGAACGCCCAACATCAGTTTCCATTTTTACAGAGACCCAGGTTCACCTCAGCTATGAACCATATGATTTTTTTTGTGCTTATAAACTGTCTCAAGGACATCCATAAATGGTTGGCTTAAAATGTCCTTCAACGCAATTAAAAAAAGACTGACATACTAGTACTTTGCACTGACTCTTCCATCACTCAAATTACAAATATACTAGGTTCATCCTCTCATCTTATTACTCCACAGTGTAGAAACCTTGGATTTGCCGTTTGCAAACAGGGCCCCCAGACTTTTGGAACCTGCTGTGCGCCTCAGCTGCCAGACCTTCAATGGAGACCACACCCTTGGGTGCCCACTGGCACACTGAAGGGTGAGAAACACTTAAGCTTACATCCGACATGTAGTTTTCAGCTAAGATTCACCACAGCTTTTCTGTTTGTCCAGTGTTGTCCTAAAGCTGTGTGTATCTACATATCTACACGTGCATATCCCCCACACACACACACTCCAAACATTCATATCCACATGCTGCACACAGCAAAAAAAAAAAACAGAGTAGGCAGCAGCGGGACATAGAAAAGTAAGGAGAGACAGAGCAGCTGTTACATCTTCAAATTACTTCCCCCAAAAAAGAACTACAAACTACCCCACTACCCCACTCATAATCCTGTTTTTTAATTCATTAAATATTTACATGCAACACATTTCAAATTCCACCAATTCATCAAACCCTGCTTAGCAAATCAGCATCCTCAAACATCTGCTCAAAACAATGTGAGTCTATCCTGCAGAGATGCTCACAAATCTTTGAGCTAGACTCCAAGTCAAGTCTTTGAGCTAGAGTCCAAATCAAGTCTCAAGTCTCTGGTCTCTGAGCAAGAGTCCGAGTCAAGTCTCAAGTCTGTCATGGTTATAACAAATATTGTATCACCTGCTGCGTTCAATCCAGGTTGCTTATAAAACTGCATAGCTATAAGGAATTATGTAACTGTAACCTGTTTCTCATTTAAAGAGCACAACCATGTAATGTGCAATTATTGATGGTTTATTAAATACTGTAAGTCAACACACTCCCCAGACTCTTAAACCCAGTGTAATATTAACTAAATAAAACTGTGATGTTGCATAATCAACAATAAACCTGTAACCTTACAGAGCACATCCATGTAGCCTAATGTACAATGCGTCTACAATTAATGACAGCTTATAAACTACTGTAAGTCAACAAACCCTGTTGATTTTCAAACCCAGTGTAAAGTTAACTAAATAAAACTGTAAAGTTACATGGTCAACAATAAAGCTGTAACCTGTTTTAACTTACAGAGCACAACCATAATGTGCAATGCAATCAATGACAGCTTACTGAGTCAACACACCCTGCAGACTCTCAAACCAGTGTAACATTATAACTAACTAACTAACTAACTAACTAACTAACTAACTAACTAACTAACTAACTAACTAACTAACTAACTAACTAACTAACTAACTAACTAACTAACTAACTAACTAACTAACTAACTAACTAACTAACTAACTAACTAACTAACTAACTAACTAACTAACGTTGTAACTAAATAAAACTGTAAGGTTATATGATCAACAACTGATCAACAATTAACCTGTAACCTCTTTCCAGCCAACGGTAATAATTAATGTGATGGCAGCCAGCGGGATGTAAAGCTGCTGGTGTTTGCTGTCCTCTTTCACGTGCGGCCGCGCAGCAGATGCTACGTATTACGTAGGCAGGTTATAGGTAACAGAAGGTGGGGATAACAACAAGCTCATCAGATGTTTCCTAAAAAATAAACACTGTTCACGAGTCCTGCACCTCGAGCCCGAGTCGAGTCTGAAGATTTTGAGGACGCGTCTCAAGTCGAGTCTGAAGTCACTGTGTGTGTGTATGTGTGTGTGTGCGCACTCGAGTCTGAGTCTCTAACTCGAATCCCCATTTCTGCTATCCTGTAGAGGACTGGGATGGCGATCACACTTTTATGTTGTACAAACAGCACAATAAGAGTTGTCTAAAGCACACTCAGTACGTCTAAGTAAATGAAAACATGCAAAAGAAAAAGCTACTCTGTCAGCACTGAATTTATTAGAAATGCATCTTGGTCATCCGAAACATTTCATTTCTAATAAATTCAATGCTAACAGTGTGCGGAAATTCAACTTTTTCTTATCTTCTCTACTAACAGAAGCTGAGTTCAACATGCCTCTTGCAGGCAGAAAGAAAAATGGCTTCAGTGGGGTTTATTTTGCTTCCGCTATGGGCTGTCTCTCTATTTCCCTCATCGTTCAATAATAAGAACCAGTGAGAGGTAATGGGTAACAGTGAGGTCACAAATAATAACACACGTAAGAAGGGCACCCGTCTTCTCCTATTGGATGTATGGTGTTTCTCAGCCCAAACTGCTATCTGTCACTGACCAAACACACATCAACAATCACTGCTCCAATTCTCTCACTTTCCCTCAGGTGAAACCATATTAAGTACTGAAAGGTCCGATATATTTTGGTGATTTAGCATTAACAGAAAAAATGCATCCCGGCTGCACCTTCCACACCTCCTCAGAGCGGCTCCTGAGATCACTTAACTCCTGGTTGTAATGATTGTAATGCTACAGTAAGATATTAGTCATGCAACAGGTTGGAGTGGAATGTGAATGACAGCTTACCGAGAATGAATCACTACTGTTGTTCTAAGTATCTTGTTAAAAAAATGGGGATTCCAACCCTCTTAAACAGCAATCCCACAGGTCTGGTAGACACCACAATGAATTTACAATGCTCTCACATCTAATGTTGCCGTTCCCTTAAGCTATATACTCTACTGCACTAGCTAGTCTGTCATCACTTCAGGAGAAAAATACACTTCTCCACTTTTGTGTAAAAGTTTAAAATTGCAATACAAATTTAGCAATGTTGTGACAAAGGCTGGGATTTAAATGTAGTGGCCTGAAAATACAAGCCACTGGCTAATACATAACAAGTAAATTGTCATTATTTCTAGAGGTGCTAATGAAGAAATCATTATTGGCATTATTTTTTCACACCTCATGAGCATTATTTTACACCACAGGGCCTCAGTCAAAGACAAATTGTTCTACAACATGAAGTATATTCTCTTCTTTTCTGTCTTTATTAGTAAAGAGCCCGAGACTGAGTGAGTTAAAAAGACACCGGCAAGCGCTCTTTAAGGCAGAAAATGAACATAGGTGAGAGACACCTCGGGCATCAGCGCCCCTCACTCCACAGAACAGATCACTTTGCGTAATCCGTCCTCAAAGACAGGTGAGGGGCACTGTGAGGAGTCAGCAGGAGGGTGCAGCGGATGTGGCTTTAGAGGGCAGCAGTGAAGTGCCTCCTGCTATCACTCTGGACAAAACTGAAGCCTGAATTCGAGAGCTTCCCCTACACCCAGGATCAACTGGGGAGTATTAATGGATTCGGAGTGGATCAACTGATGGCTATCGTATTTCGCTGTTTTGACTCTGTGCGCACTGACAACCCAACACACACATCTGCATGTGCACCACAGTGGTGCAATGCAGATGTTTACACCCATGTCTTGGTTTGTATCCTTTCATGAGAAAAAAAGGTCTTGTAATCAATTCAGTACTTATCAAACAACATTAAGCTGCAAACTTGGGTTTATATGACGAGCACAAAGCAGTTCAACCTGTGTGTATCATGATACAACCTAATGGAGTGTAACACAAGAGTTAGCACTCAATCACACATTTATCGCCTTTTTATTTGAGCACATTTTCACTCGAGGTTAAGTCAAAGGTGTAGAGAGATAATTATAGGGGAAAGGGTCTGCTGTTGTCACTATTAACAGCTAAAGTATACTTTTCAGGACCACAAATTTAAATGTGTTTATCCCACAACAACAACAACGCTGTGTTCACATGTTAATATTACTTTTTGATCGGGTTCACAGCGAGAGATCATTTTAGCCACTTTGTAAACACCTTCGCCAACTATTTGAGAGTCAAAAGAACACTACATTTAATTCATGGACCAATATCAATTAACACCAAGTCACACTGCGTTTTCTCTTGTGTTGCACGAGCAGACAAGCAGCCACGTGCTTTGCATGGCAAAGAAACTTAACACTTACTTAAAAGTAGGAGACAAATACTGTTTTCTGATGTCTGGAATCAAAAAAAAATCCTCTGTGAAACAACACATGAGCAAAATGCAAAAGAATTGTATTCAGGTTTGAGCAAACAAAATGAATACTCTAATCAAACAAAATGTGATTCTTCCACTCAAATTTAGACAATATAAATTATATAATTATTAATAGTCATTCTACATGAATCTATTTATCTTCTCTCAGTAGTTTTGTTGTATTGGTTATTTCATCATCAAATGATTAAACCGCTCATATTTTAAAACCACAATTAGTTAACAAGCTCAGGTGATTATAATAATTTAATAACACATGTCAGAAAATGTGTTACTCACTAGAATAGTAGTATAATAGTCAATTCATTTCAAGCAACAGTTGTCTCAGCACAGAAATCCAGGATGAATTAATATTAAATAACCTACATTATTATAACATGGATTAAATTCATAATTTTAATAAAAATGACCCTAATAATTTCTAGAAACTCTTTAAAAAATATATGTGATAAAGTGTAGCTAATTGTTCTGTATTTCCCATGACAAGAAGCTTCAAAATCTTTTACAAATAAAATTAAAAAGATAGTTTACTTCTGCTAAAATTTGCTATTTATATGAAAGGAATATGAAAGCTGACACTTTTCAACCAATTTGAAATATCAAAGCATAAAATAAAATTAAGTGAAATAACATTTAAATAATAAATAGGCCATCAAAACTACAACAAATCATACCTTTCTCTTTTCTAGGTTATTCAGAATTTCATTCAAGAGGCCTTTTATATAATAACCTCATTAGCAAACAAAATGTTATTACAAAGACAGCATAATAAACAACCCTAAATTTTTTGTTCTTAAAAGTAGACATAATTTAATCGATAATCCCACCATGCCTATAAGCACAGTGAAGACATTACACAACTAAACTATATAAACAAACAGTTCACAAAGCAAACAGCAGCTAAATCTACAGCAGCCTCACAAAACCAAGAAATGCCAGCAGGCCTGAAGATGAGCTCACACACAGCTTCTTAAATCACAATACAAAAGCTAGTGATTGGTTCACTCCTCAAGCCCTGTTTAACTATTACTTCACTATTGTAACCACACACACACACACACACACACACACACACACACACAGATATATAAATTCAAATCCATAACAATAACAGTAATTATTATATAATTATTTAAATACAGGATTTAGAAACAAAGTAAAGAAATATAATTTGAGAATTCTACAACTGTATTATTAAATTTAAACAACTAGACAACTAGAGTGAAATTAAAATGTGATATTAAAAAGACAGATGCGCATCACAAACTATGACAATTACATTCTCCACTGCAGCACAAAATACGCATTTTAAGCCTTAAATTCTGAATTATTGCAAATATTTCTGGCAAACTCTTCTGAGGTTTTTACAATAAATTAAATGATCGCCGTGGAAATGCATTATCTATTTTAAAACTATTTGAACAGATAATATGGAGTTGCACTTCCACACGTGATTTCGCCCAGTTCCCGCTGCTGCTCTGTTTCAAAATGAACACCTGTGCGCCTCACGCATGTCGACCTCACTCATGTGGCGAAGATTTCGCCTTGAAGGCCCGTTCAGAACACGCACGGGCGTCCAGCGGCTTCACACGCTGCCGATTGGACACACGCAGGGACATGTTTGGTCATTTAGCTCCATCTGATTCAGCCTATAGCCTTGCAGCGTTTAGGGCCATCATGGCAGCCATTACAAGGCTCTCCAACATTGCTATGGCCTACGTGCACATTAACTGTGGGGAGTGGCGCAGGCTTGTACACCATGTTGCGCCTTGCAGCTCACACAACGCCTTCAAATCGAGCCACAAAGCGAGGAAATAACACAGCAGCTCCCTCATTAGAAATTTCAAACATACAGATTTGTCTCTACAGCGTGGCACAGCAAAAAAAGCGAGGGCTGTAATGCAGGAAAGTGTAGCCTGCACTGAAGGGGGAGGACTATGCTAGAAGTATGGGTCACGTGTTCCTCCACAAGGGGCTTGAATATTTACCTTTTTGTCACGCAAGGTAGTCTTTGCCTACAGCCAAAGGCATTGTAATGAAAAGGGGTGGGTCTATATGTGCTGAGAGTGTATAGGCTGCACAATCTGCCACAAACGAAAGAGTTTATTACGCCGATTTACCTATTACGAATATGCTTGTTTAGTTCTTATATTCCATGTAATTAAAAGCTCGTGGTTGTCTTGTGTTTGTATACCGCGTGGACAAGTATATAGAAAAAGCACACAAGGTGACAGTGGCGTCGTGGTTTGTGGAGTTTACGGTATGACCTAAAGATTTCACAAAACCTCCTTCGCGCGCACACACATAATCTGTTTCTCTATACACACACACACACACACACACACACACACACACACACACACACACACACACGTGCATATAGAAACCAGAGGAGAGGTACAGCTGATTGGTATGCAACTCACCGTGCATTGCAGTGTTAAGTCAATAATGAAACCTAACTTTATCGCCTACATACAAGGAAATATAGTCACAATTTAAGTGGGTACTATATGTGCAGCAGCCTATATGAAACTTTGATTACAGCCTAAATGAGAGATTCAATCAAGATGCAATTATTTCACGTATGCAATGTGTGTGTGTGTGTGTGTGTGTGCGCGTGTGTCCCTGTGTTACAGTGGGATAGGCCCTCGCTGCAGATCACGCGATATGGCAGCAGCCACCGTGTGTTCTGCGGATGTTGGGACAAAACTGCTCCTTTGTCGCTTTCTTTCTTTTGTTTAATCGCCATGTTACATTTCCCATCGCCAGGGAATAAAACAGCAACAGACAGGTTTCAAAAAGGAAGAAGAAGAAAAAAAATCTCACACAGAAGCATGGGAAAGAGGGTAAATCTGCGTGCTATATTTCACAGCGGAAGCCTACAGGTCACACAGTCTGCCATGGGGCACAGTATAGGCGTATGACACGATGTGTGCTTGTGTGTGTGTGTGTGTCAGATTGTAGGCCTACCTTAGTTTTTTGGGAACAGAGTAGTCTACCTCTATCACCTTTCCATGTAATTCAACTTTACCTGTAGGGGCGACAATTGATAGTGTAACATTAGCCGTGTGCCATGATAGTAACAATGCAAGCTGGTAGGCCTACACAGCAACAATTTGAATCACTTCACCAAGTAGGTGCGTCCCCATTCAAACAGCCAACCCCTAAAAAAGTCCTCCTACACGGGCGCGTAGTGCGCACGGCGGCGAATAAACTACTGGGTACGTTTACATTAAAACAACCAAAGTGGGACATATTGGGGGTTACATTTGAGGGAATCGGCGCCAAAAATGAAGCATGATAAGCTTATATAGTATGTGGGGGTGAGGGGGGGGGGGGACGGGCAGCCATGCTTTCCACTCCCACAATCCTCACAGTGCAATGAGGGGTATTTTTCCCCCTGCTCTCAGTAAAGAAAGCAACATCAAAGAAGAGATGGTTTTTAAAGGAGAATGACTTGTACTCTTTCTATTCTAGGTAGGTGTTTCTTAAATTCTCCGTGTTGACCCAGCCCGGAGGTGAATTTGAAGCGCTCCTCGGCGGAGCTTGAACACGGGTTTTCGTTACTATTATGAGTGGCCTGGCGCAGCACGGAATTAGCGTCTCACCTCGTCCCCCACTCAGCTACCTGTTTATTAGCTCTTTCCTCCGGACCCCCGTGACCCACCTCCAAGACACCTCGTAAAAACATACCCAGACATCAGAGGAACATGGATCTGACAAGTTTTCCGCAGTCGATCCGCTCTGCTCTCGTCAATAAAATCAAGATAAAAAATAAGTGAAAAATAATTATGCCTACCCGAACCATCAGACCATCCCATACATTCCAGCGGGTGATTGCAAAGTAGCGCCCCACACTATCGGAATCTCCAAAATATAGGTTATTGTGCGCGTTAATAGCGTTACGACGGATCGTGTTTTCTTTAGGCAAACGGGCACCAAAGCCCCGAGTGGGTCCTGTGATCGATAATTTATCCAATTTTTTGTTTGGAGCGTGCATTGCTGAGCGTTCATCTAAACTCTGATGGCACACGGATGTGATCGCAAACACCGTCCCGAGCAAAATAAAGAAATAGGCCCAACACAAACAATGATTAATTTCACATTTCGGACACGCTGGGCGATTTGTGTTTTTAACCCGATCTTGCCGTTTGACCCGCTGTGAATTTTTTCCTGTCACCAGCAGCATCACTTATCAAAGCCACACTTACCAGAAAGAGTCTCTATAGCCTTTATGGCCGAGTTCTGGTCGGGGAAGTCCACAAAAGCATAGCCGGATTTCAGTAGGACCTGGTCGGCCACTGGCAGCTTCCTCTCCCCAAAGAGCTGCTTCAAGTCCTCGACAGTGACCGAAGGACTTAAATTCCCAACATATAGTTTGTTCATGATCTGGAAGGAACAAAATCTCGAAAGGGTATCCGATCTTAGGAGTGAGAGAGTGGCGAATTTCAAATAAGTGGGGAAAAAATAAAAAAATTAAATGAAAGAGAAAATAGAAGAAAAAACGCAGCAATTACCCCCCAGGAAATTACTAAACTATAGGCGACCCCCCAGCACCAACTCTGGCCCTGGTCTAACTCTTTTAACAGGGACTGGGGGGAAAAAGTGTCGTTACGACGCTACTCTGGAGCCAACAAGCACCGCCTCTAAATAAAATCTCCCTTAAAATCACAAGAAAAAAAATGTTTGGAGGTGCATGGGATCACTCTTGTTTCTCCGGCGTAGAAAGTGCATTAGGGTATGAAAGTGGCATGATGATCACTAGGTACATTCAGCAAAGGGATGGGCTTAAAGGAGGCAGAGGGGTTATTTCATCAAATTATAATAAGGGCCGTGCCTTAGGTCCCTCCAGGCTGGGGGAGTGAAAAAAGGGCTACTGTGTGGAAAATCAAGTCGTTGTCACTGTACTTGTCGACCCAAACACTGTCACTGATCCCCACAGTTTGCCATTTATTTATTTATGAGCGACACAAAAATATGGATTTGTGGAGCCGCTGTAAGCAGGGGGTCAAAAAACGTCGTCGTGGACAAGACATTACCCTGTAATGAAAAAAAAACCCACCTGACATAACATTCATGATCTTGTAGTATTAGATTGCAATTATAAAACTACAAAGAAAATAAAGTAGCCTATGTTTAAAACAATATAGAAAGTGAAACCTAAAACAGCGTTTCTTGTACATTCTGTCCTCACGCAGAGATAGAAGTGAAATTAACTGCTCCACTTTATTTGTATTTTTTTTGCCGTGCATCCTCATCAGGGGCCACAGTTTAAGATCTGCATGTTGTGGCCCACTAACTTTACACAATTCTATTAAAGGTGGCGACACTTTCACTTTTGTGTTTCAACCTGTGGACAGTGCCAATAGATCCAACTGCAACATGACAAACCTGAGCAAATATTTATTTTTAGATGCTGATAAGGAGGGGATTCCTGGCCCTCACTTGTATCTGTGCATGAGGGGAGGCGCCCTCTATGCGGTGTCACTCAGCCAGTCTGAGCTCATGCTCCAGGCTACAGACATGTATGCATCTTTTTCTTTCTTTCTTTTTTTTGTAATGTAGGTGTGTTGTGTGTGTGGGTGTGTGGGAGGGAAGCAAAGCTAAAGTGGATTTCAAAACAAAAGCAGAGATGCAAGGGAAGGGCCTGTGCTGCATGGCGAAACGGGTGTGGGGGTGGAGGGGGGAAGGCTGCAGTGCTCATGATGTGTAGTCTTGTACCTACACACTAGTTACCAAGGGGAGGAGCCTTTGCTTACTTGAGTGTTTCTACATGTGACTTGCCTGTGCCTTGGAACATTACTGCCACCCTACTGTAGTGGAGAGCGTGCCAGCAGCAGTGACCATTCCTCTCCTTGTTTACGTCAGTGTGTGAACAGAGGAATGTCCAAGCTGTGGCCTATTTACAAAACATTCCCTTTAGTTACTTTCCTGATGACATGCTAACACAGTTGTTGCCTTGCAGCCTTGCTGCTGCCAGGGGAGACTCATTCAGAGTTCAAATAAATCACCCATTCATTTCACCACCCCTTTACGGCACTCTTGACATTGAAGACATGGTTTATAAATGAAACACTATGCAATCACTTCAACCTGCTTGCCTTTGCTTTAACATTTAAATAGCATTTGTCCTTTTCTAAGTGGATAAACACAAAGTAGATAAAAATGTCACCACATACTAAACCACAAGATTTGTTTACATCCTTTCCTGTTAAACATGTTATGCCCTATTAAGTTGGTGTGCTGACACATAAGACAATCACCCAAAATGAATTCTACTCATGAGAGGAAAATGAACTGGAACTGAAAAGGATGTTCACATTTGGAGGACACTGAGCGACCTACCAGCCAAAACAAGCTACATACATGTAGACTTGTGGTGGAGGAAGGAAATACATAGGCTTATGCAGTTTCCAAGGTGTGGTCAGCTGTGTGACTAGTGTCTTGTTGATTGGTCTTCCCGCCTTCCTCTGTGTATGAACACTTTGAAAATCTTTGGAGTACCTGATTTATTTTAATACCAAGTTCAGGTACTTGCTTTTTAGGAGTAGCATTCTAAATAAAATAAAATTGACCGTTTTCATCTTCCTTAGAAGTTAATGGTTGTACTGTGGGATGAAATATTTTACACCTTAATATCTACACTCTCTCAACACTCCATTCTTCTGTTACACTGTGCAAATAAACCCAAGTGTGAATAACTATTTACTTAGGTATTGTACACAAGTACGGTTTTGAGGAACTGGCAGTTTAATTTTTTTATTTTTTTGTTACATTAGTTTTGGTGTATTTAAGAGGGAAATTTACAACCAGAATTTCTGCTAAAAAGGTATCAATAACAATAGATAGACCATTTCTATTAGTGCATTAATATCACAGAAAGAAAATACTTTTAAAGTGCTAATTCTATTATAGTAATTCACCTAAATTCCTCCCGAAATAAGAAAACAACATGTTCAGTCCTGTGAGAACCACGAAGGTAATCCATTTATTTCTATCCTTTTCTATTGAGGGGAATACCAGAATGGATATTTCAATTACTTGACAAATAAAACTAAAATGCTATGCATGGCTTGATCTCATTCGAGATGTGTGAGAAATTGTGTTTTTTAATAATCTGAGTGAACTGATCCATTAAGTAAAGAAGTAGCCTGTTTTTATTGCTTTTCTTTCTTTCTTCTGGATTTATAATGTTTTTCCCCATCCCTGGCAATATGTAAAAAACTACAATAAACAAAAACATGTCATAAAGGGTTTTGAACTGTGCTGTCTGCCATCGATGCTGGAGCAGTTTGGACTCTTCTGTGACCAGTAGGGGTAGATGTTGGACCTCAGTCCCTGACAGCCAGATGCTGCTCGGTAGGTCCTGCTTCACCTTATGGTGACTGTGGTGGTTCCCCTCCGGCAGGAGGCTGCAGTCCATCAGTACCAAAACCTCACGCCACATTAACAGCTTCTTCCCATCTTCAGCTGGCCTCATCAACAGGGCCCAGGACCCCCCAAACCCTCCCACCTCCTCCCCCCTTTTACAATTCACTGTTAATGTGTGCACAAACATCTGATTTTTTAAACACAAATAATTATCTGCCATACTGGCTTCATTATTCTTCTATAACTTGTATATTTTTTTCAATTTCATATTTTTAAATTTATATAACAGCTCTCATTTATATTTATATAGATTCATGCCTATTTTTATGAAACTAGTCACCAAAACAAATTCCTTGTATGTGTAAAAGCTGTTTCTGATTTTGATGAGTTTAACCAGTGTACTTGATGAAAAAAACATGTATACTATAAGCTCAGTTTAAACTTGTGCCTGCCTACCTGATAAGCAGCAGCATTTAAATGACAGATTTATAGCTTCTACTCAGGAAACATTAGCCTCATGATCAGACCAAATTGCAAATTCATTTCACATCACTATTTTATTATCGCCGAATCTGAGAAGTGGGCAAAGATTTAAAGGTCTGAAACCAGGCTAAGGGATTAAGATGGCACTTTACTTATGTTTATAATCCTACCCATACTGTCACACCAATTTAAAGAAACAGCTAAAACAAAGATCATGTTTAAAACACAATTTTATTTAAAGTATTTGACTATTCCTAGGTATTGTACTAAGTATGAATTTACAAGAGCTCAACTGGTCACTTTTATACATTTGATCTGGTTTTATAGTTTATAATCAGACATTTCTTGATTTGACAGTTTATTAGTCACTGTCCAGTTTTTATTGTTAAAGCTGAGGGACTTAAAATTCTTTAGAAAATAGCACATAGCAATGCGATAAGATGAAGGCTTTAATACATCCTTCTCTGTATCATAACAGCCTTGTAACAGCAAATAGTTAAAGAAGTAATGTCCAAATGCAGCAAGAAACAACATGAGTCAAAGTGAAAAAAAGCATCTTCCTTTTAATCTGTTCAAAGACTTTTTTCTCTCATGTTGTAAACAAAAAAACCATCAAAACATTAATATAATATTTAAGACAGATGTTTCCTATACATTTAAAATTAAAAACATGAGCGGACAGCCTAAGTCATGTCACATGACACTGCTTCACAACTGATCTCAGTATACATGTAATGGTCATGTACATTAAACAGAAGTGTGACGATCACTTTATGAAAGAAGATCTATTCTGAAATTTATTCTGAAATCAATCACACCACTCAAACATTTCCTGGCTGTGCTTGGAAAGGAGGAGGGGCTTGACAGCAACGCTCAATAGCGACCTGTGAAACAAAGCAGAGTCATCAGACAAACCCAAACACTTTGTAATCTATTAAATCCCTCATTAAAAACAGTTTGTGAAAAGGACTCACGGGGAGAATAAGAACGCGATCTGGACCGAGACCTGTAAGCCCCTCTGTAGTACGGTGAGGGAGATCGCCTTCTGAAACAAGACAAAATGATTAGTTCTCTTTGTGCCATTTTTGTCAACTTCAGAGGGTGTCTAAGAAAAACTGAACAGGAAACTAAAACACCACGAGTTGAGAATCAATTTCCCATTGATAATCTGCAGGATTACTGAACGATAGTCACCTGTATGATCTGTAGTAGTCCCTGTCATCATAGCGATCATAGCCACCTCTGTCGTATCCGCGGTCATATCCACGGTCATAGTCACGCGAAGAGCGTCGAGGACCGCTTGGACCACCTCCACCGCTACACAGAAGACACAGAAGACAGTACGAAGATGAGATTGCGCTTGGGTTTCCTTCTTAACAATTTGATTCCCGGTTATGTTTTAAGTTATTTGTAACAATTCCATTTCAATTTTAGGTGCACATATTATATATATATTTTTATTTATTTTATATAAACAGGAAGCAACAACATGCCTTACAAGGTAAGGTATTCTTAGGTATCTCTACCTGACTGAGCTCTAAATATCAAACTAAAAACACACATCAGATCATATCTAATAAATGGAGATAAATTAATTTTACCTAATGAATCCACATAAACATTAGTATGTGTCAGGTGGCTTACTATGTAGGCCGGCCCATGTAGATTCCAGGGGTTGGTGTGTGAGGTCTCTTTGTGATGGAAAAGTCGACCCTGATCCTACGGCCATCCAGCTCCATGCCATTGGCTCGCTCCTTTGCCTGACAGTGAACAACCATATAAATGCCCTTTTTAAACACAGAAAATATTCTAAGAAGAGGTTTACCATGGGCCTTTGTCAACTCATATTCTTATACCTCTTTGGCATCCTCTTTGTTCTCAAAGTAAACAAAAGAAAAGCCCCTGGAGCGCCTCGACTGCTGGTCATACACAATACAGACATCCGCCAGGGGGCCGTATTTAGAGAAGACTTCCCTCAGATCCCTCTCTGTGGTGTACAAGCTCAGGCCAAAGACTCCCAGGCAACAGTTTGGATCTGGATTCGCCTGCAATATTAAAAATATTAAGGCTCTAATATGATCATATACTTTAATATAAGAAACTATTGACAGAGTTCTTTATTCTCAAAAGAAAAAATTGAGTTTCTTAATACAGTATTACTAAATTTGTATATAATCATGTTTAGGATCTAAGGCACATATATTCAGACATGCAGAAAGAACACAGGCAAAACTGATTGACTTTAACTATGTCTAGTACCCACGAGGGCACTGAGCACTTACGCGGTTGCCGATGTGCCTGCGGCGGTTGGACATGGGTGAGCGGCTATGGCTCCTTCGCCTGCGCTCTCCACTGTAGGACCTACTGTGAGATCCCCGACGATAGGACCTTGAGCCGGACCGAGATCGGCTATAGTGTCTGCGTGAGCCACGGTGAGAATGGGACCTGTATGGGCAGAACAACTTTATATTCATTCATATTGGATCTATGTTTATCCCATCCAATTTCACTACAACTGCTTTAAAAGACAGGCGAGCATATCCAGTCTGTCAACAAGGGAAGAGTTTTAGGCCACAGTGAATCCAAAAAACAACTGACTCACCCAGATTTCGACCTGGACCGAGACCGAGAGTGGGAATGGCAGGAGCCTTCTTTTGAATGGGCAGGTGAGCGAGCCGGAGTGTGGCTTGCCGACTTCCCTGAGCCCCGTGGACTCATGCTCCTGGATGCAGAGCGAGACTCCTGAACGAACCACACACCAACACGCATCTCATCAGCACCAGAGGACATGAGAGGACAAACTGAGAAACTAAATAATTCCATGTATTAAAGAATTATGATTAACCTGTTAAAAGTACAGAAGAGAACAGAATTTAGGATTGTGGACCAGAAATGCAGGTTGACACTATTTTTGTAGCCTTGAATCAAATGACATCAATTGATTACTTTAATCAATATAATTAAATTGTCAAGATGATGAAAAAACAGAAATGTGTAAGTTGTTTAAAATTGCAATGATTTAAACTAACGTGTTTTGTATTCAATAACAAGAACATGCACGCATTTGACAAACAGACCAGAAAATTACTTGTGACCTTACAGTGACCTTATCCAGATTACTTCCTTAACTTCATTTCTGTAACTTCATTACTTCACATTATTCTTCTTTCTTCAATTGTCTTACTTCTTCTTACTTCCCCCATCTCACACACTGCCCACACTTCTTCCCTCCTCATGTTTTAGCATGCATTCAATAATTCAGCGTCACACATCTGAGCTTCATATTATTGAAAATATAGTGGACATGAGACTTCTTCCGCATTTTCTTCGTCCAATCTTAACCTTTATGAAAAAGAAAAGGATGAAGAATATATGACTACAATTAAAACTGCACCCTCAATCAACTTTAATGTGTTATTACGATCTTATGACATGCATGGGAATGTTTAAGAACACATAATACAAATCTTTAATGTTAGTTAGCTATAAATATTTCACTTTCAGTGGTTATAAATTCACTGTTCACTGTCCTATAAGCCACTTTGACTTAAGTGTATGAAGCATCTTAGATGCCAACATGAAAAAAGTACTGAAAGGTAAGCATATGAACACACATGCATATAATTTTTTTATTCTCGTTGTATCTTGACACTTTGTTAGGGTGTCAGAAAGCTAAGTCCATCTGCATTGGGAAAACAGAACAAACAATATTGTCCTATATGCGTACACATTCACAAGATAGTAAAGAATAATATGTGCTACCTGTCATTTTAACCTTTCCATTTCTTTTGCAATAAATACATTGTGTTCCTTCTTAAATGGATCCTGTTGACATAATTCTGTCAAGTGGCCTCTAAGGCGTGAAAGTGTATATCAAACCACTGAATGTGAATAATACCTACTCAAGATTACACCACATATTTATTTTTAAATAAATCTTAGTTTAAGGAAGCCCAAACAACCTCAAGATGTTGCTTCCACTCATTTGTATTGACCTGCATCACTAGTGTTGATAAAACAGACATGGCACCAAGAAAAACTTTTTAAACTAAATGTAATACACAAACATACTGTATATAGGCTCATTCATTGTGCACATGTACTGTTCATTTAGCCTACCTGCAGTTTATAAAAGCCAAAATTCAAAGACATAATAGACAAACAGAGAAATGTTATTAAATCTGACCATTATAATGCTGTGTATGCCCCATATGGGGTTTAGCTACTACTCTAGTTCTCTGTTTAGTGAGATGTAGACACATTGGTCATACCCTCTGGTTGACTGACAGAGGGTATGAATATAACATGTTTTCTGGCATCCCGCTGCTAGCAGATGTAACGATATGTTAGTTATGAATTTGCATAACGTGGAGAGTGGGGGGCTGAATGTGCGAGTCAATGCAAATGAATAAGAATAAATCTTGAGGTCGTTTGTTTTTGTTTTAAATGTTTAACACATTATATTCCACTTGACAAAATTGCCACGCATAAAAAGTTTGAGAAACCGTATGACATTAACTTTAACGTTAGATGATTACTGTTCGCAAATATTCATTCATATCACTCAAACGAAATGTTATCTATTAACTTACTTCTCAAAATACAGTAACTACGTAAATGTGTTCTGGAGAACTAACATAATATCAACATAGAAATGATATTCTTTTCGCGCTGTTGAATTAACTGTTGACACAAGAGGTTTCACTCGTCTGCTTTTAACGCTATTTGACAACGTAAGTTAACTTAGCTGTTGTGTTAACCATAAACACCCAAACGCTCATTTACATTAACGTCAACTTATCTGTAGGCTTGGGTTTGGTTAAACTAACTGGGTTGACTGGCTGCTGGATGGCTGAAGTTGGCCTCCACATAGCTGCATTTGTATTGCAATTCCCGTACTTACAGACAGGGCCTGTGGCCTAGCTAGCGTTGAAAAGCTAGCGATAGCCAGCTAGCTAACGGCTATTAGCAGGCGCTATTATTTAACGTAGAACAACTAAAATAAGCCACTTGGCTCATTTTAGTCATCCAATATTAGCACTTTAAATTGGCATGTTTATGATTTATTAAATAACTGATAATCCAGTAACTTATTTCAACTGAGGAATTGCGCCAGCTAGCTAACGTTAGCTAACCACTATTAGCCAAAACACTATAAAGACTTAACGTTTCACTTCCTTGCAGCCTAATAATTTAGACGTTAGCTCCATAAAACGTTTCCACCAAAACCCTCAAAAGGTTCATACGTACCCGCTCACCATAACCTTTACCGTTATCACTCATTTTTAGTGATATTGCGATTTTAGTTATTTAAATTGCAAATCCCTTTGCCTGGTGCTAACCAGCTAACTTAGCTACAAGCTAAAGCGCGTGTGTGGGCTGCAGCAGCGACTGAAACTTGAACGTTAACTCCCCAGTCCTTCAGACTTTCGCTGGATATGGACAGTGGGATATATGCCAATCGGGCATCTATCCCATCTCTAAGACATGGACTTTTACTAAAGTTGCTGAAACATATAAGTTTCAAGGTTTTAAGAGTTACTTATTTATAGTTGTATTTCCAATATGACTGTATATCCTTATAAGGTCAGTTGACAACTGTGAAAATGTAAAGGACAAGGGTTATTTTTTGAGATTAATGTACTGGACATTATGTTCACTAAATCTTTTTCCTTCAAGGATTTACAATCAAGCAAAGCAAATTGTCAATACTACATCGTCCTCTCAATGAAAACGGTGCATACTATTAAACATCAGTAAGAGATGTAGTGCTTAGTCAGCCATCATAAAAAAAAAACAAATTGGTAAGTGGTCTTTTTGAAAACAGAACTGCATAGGGTGACCCTAGACACCAATTTTGTCATAGTCACTTATGAAGAAGTATGTTTCTAGAGAGTGCAGTTAGCTGTTTTATTTAAGGAAGGTGTTGAAGAGTTTAAAAAATCTTAGAAATAATGATATTTAAAAACTAAATTCTTACCTTCTAATGCTCACTGTTTCATAATTTTAGTCTTAAAAAAACCTAGGAGCCAATAAAACCAGTTTTGGACGATAAAGTTTTTTCACAAGTTGTAAGGAACACATGCTATTAACACCATACCACAGTGCAAACTGTCTGTTCCTGCAATCTATTCCTCGCCTATTTACTCTGTTTCTTTTATTTCCTCTTCCACTGCAGCTTTATTTAGTAAGTGAAGAGCAGAAAATGAAATCCTGTGGATATAAGCACACTCATAGACTGTAGGTGCTACTCACTGTATTGTAAGGTGACAGGGGTACAGGAACACACCTCAAAGATCAGTGTTATAGTGGTGTTTGACTTGATGTGCCCCATTTAAAACCCCTGTCACTTAGTGGGTTTAGTGCAAGTTATTTTTATTTTACTAAAACCCTAAACCATTGTGCATGGGTACATGTTAAGGCATCTGTCATTTTCACACAGATCTGAACAAAAAAACACAATCTTGTAAGATTAAAAATCAGCAATACTGTTCCACCTGAAAACATTGTCAAGAAAGCCCATGGACCTCAATGCAAGACCTCTGCAAGACAGAGCTGTGACAAAAGATGTCTGAAACAGACCAAAAGTATTACTGTTGCATTTTCTTTATTAAAAAATGAGCAGAAGCTGAGAAGGAAGCAGACAATGGAACAAAGTGATTCAGAGCTTGGATGCAGTGATCTAATTGGCAGCAGCAGGCACGCAAAAACTTATCACAGTGCAGATTTGAGTTATATTCAAGAAATGCAGCTTTCAATTCTTACTTGCCAATTTATTTCACCCTAATGACATCTTTATCACAGATCAGTAGACTGTACTCAGAACTGACTAAACACAATAAAAATATATACAAAAATTAAATTGCTACAAAGTAATGTTGCCCATGTAATCTACTCAAAACCAGAAGTTAGAATAAACCATTTTCCTCATCTGACATGACCTGGGAGCAGATTTTAACAGCTTGACATAAAAGGATGTAACACTCCAATTACTCATTGACACCTAGTGGGGAGTAGAGAGAAAATGTAATCAATCATTTTGAATATGACAAAGATTTTTTTAAGTCAGTAAATGTGTAAGTTTACCTACCACAGTCATACAGGACATTTATTTTATGAAGATCTATAGCACTGGGTCCATCTCGCTGGCCAATGGGAACGTAAGGATCTGGTCTGGGAATTATTGTTGGTCCACCATTTTCAGAGAAGGCATATCTGGATGTAAGATATATAAAATATATGGTATTGTAATACCCCAGGAAACCTAAAATACAATTGTGTTGCCTCAAAGAGTGGCTCACCTTCCATAATGCATGACAGAGTAGTAGTCATATGGACTATTGAGATTGTTTGTCACTTGTTTCCTGAAGTTATGGATTTGGTCTGTAAAAACATAAAAGATAAAGGACAAAAAACTAATTTGGTGACAATATGACTAGCCAGGCAAAGAAAAGGCTTTCAATGACATAATTTTGGGTGGTGATCCTAACCTGGCATGATGTTTTTCCATATAATTGAAACATAGTGGTCTCGGTCTGAGCGAGACTGCTCATGTACAAAGCCGAGGGCGTGCATGAACTCGTGGGCAGCCACTCCCGACCACATGCATCCAGGAGTCTGCAGGGACAGGGTCTGGCTTCCCCCAGTCTGCCCCAGAAATGACCAGCAGCTTGGGGTACAGACCAGAAATGAAGTGTCATTATCGCAAAGCAAAATCACCAGCATCATATATGACAAGACAGGTATTACATGTAAAAAGCCGCACAGCCACACTCACCCATATCTAGGCTGAATATCGAGGAAGCTGCCTTCGTGAGTGCGAGGAACAAATTTAATACATGTTCCAGAGGATATGTCTTGCATCCCAGTTTCTATTGTGATTCTGTCCATGTCATCTGCCATAAAAGAATAAAAATTTAAACTTCAGTTAAACAGAACAATTTAATGTTCCAGTGCCTTTGTGACACTTCTTTGAATCTTTGGCTTCATACCATATAGTGGAGAGAGCAGGAAGGGTACATAAACGAATCCATCAACTGATTTAGGCCACAGGCAGGCATTGCCAGGGCAAGTTATGGCACTCCGTACATATGAGGTGGCAATATCTCCCTCTCTGAATGCCAGTCCGCGGGGGGCTCGCAACACTGATGAGAAAAAAATATTCTAAACTACTATACTAAAATAACAACTATAGTTAAATCAGCACAATTATATGTAAATTACAGCTTACTTACAGCGATTGACTTCCAGGATTTTATCCATTACATTCATTTCATCCAGCTCTATAATTTCATCTGAACACAAAACAAAGACAGATTTCATCTTTTTTCCATCATCACAATAATCAAAGTAATTTTAAGAGTTTAAATTAGCCCACCTGAGTATTTCCTCTTCAACCTCACTTTTCCCTCATGTACTCCGGTAGAATTCTGTAATACAAATTGTAGTGTAATTACCTTTTGGCTGCAAAGCATGACAAGACTAAAAGGTAAAGTAAAAGGGTCATTTGCTCTAAAATATTGTCTCTTGGTACTGACCTTTACAGGTAGAGTGTACGCCTGGGTCAGCATGCCAAACAAGACACCCAGAAGGATCATGGTAGAAAGCATTGTTGTGATTTTCAGACTGGTATACCAGTTTCAGTCTGCAGTCTTCAGGTGCAAGTCCTAAATCAAGTCCTCACCTCCACTGAATCTATATACCCACTTCTCTTCCAGTGCTCTGTACTGATTGGGCACATGTTCTGTGATGCATGATTAAGACCCCTCATCATCCCATGTATGCAATTTACTCAAGTCCACTGCTTATCCGTAACAGGTGGTCCTGATGCTGACCTTCACCTGTGCCCCGTACTTACCGCATGTTAGACTCAGCACTTTCAGAAATGAGACACTTAAAGGTGTTTTGCTGTTGGTTGCACTATTCCTCAGCAGTTGCCATCAGGAGAATAAATCTCCACCCAGTCCAACAGACCAGCAATTTGTGTCTGACTGTACTGGAAACCAGTGATTTTGTGATAAACTATCACTTGATAGCTATCTTGACAACAATCATTTTGTCACAGGGGTAAATATATAAAAACAAAACCTTTTCATACCCCAAATATTATTTCTATCTTCATCAAGGGGGCAATTTGAAGGGCAATGACTGAGGAAAGAATCCCATATGTTAGCAGTATTGCCTCAGTGAATACTTGAAAGAACATTAGTGCTGTAACATTTCTGTATCTGAGTTACGGGTGCATGGTTTCAAAGATGAATACATTCATGCCGTGTCATACCACAACCTGGTTCTTCATTAATCCTGGTAAGTGGTTTCTTCAGTCTTCCTCTGATTAAAATTTACAACTATTTATCCTTTATTTCTCTCGTTTAACGCAACCACATGCTTTAATCCCGTGCTTCAAAACCGTTATTTTACTGTAGTATTCTATGAGGATTAGGATTATATTATATATATATATTATATAGTAGGATTATATTTTCTTCACATTCAAGTTATCTCTTAGTGATTCACAAAATTGCTTATGTTGTATATACTGGGTTGATGTGGACACTTGGATTACTACTTCAAACCAAGCTTTCTAGTGTTCCTACTCGGTGTTCCTTAGTGTTCCTTTTTCTCTTTACAACTTGTTTAAACAAACATGACTGCATCCACACAGAATAAATGCTGATAGAAAGCTTGAATGAATCTTTAATGTAACTGTATCATTGATTTAACATCAGATTATTATATTTTTTTTCATTACATTCCGGGTTCACCTCAATTCAGTTTGTTTACTAATCATCCTTGCCACCTGCGGGGAGAGACAGAAAGGAAATATTTGACAGTTAGTTGTTCAGTATTAGTTTACATTTACATCATGAAATATGGTAGTTTGCTCCGAAATAATTACTGGATGTTATACTTACACTTATAAAGTCTGTTTATTTTCAGCTGGTCAATGTGGCTGAGACTCGAGCCCTGGCCCAGCTTTATGTCCTTGCTGTTGCCTATCTTAGGAATGATGGTTGGCTCCCCATCCTGAGAGTAGGCATACCTTAACATATACATATTATATGTAATAGTATAATACACAAAGCATATTATAATATCTTGAGTGATCTACATAAAATTATCACTTACATGCCAAAGTGCATGATTGAGCCATAGTCGTATGGCAGGTCCAGGCTGTCAGTCTTGAATTTCTCGAAGTTCCTCAACCGATCTGATATAGGAAATAGGAAAAATATTTTCTATTTGTGAGCATTCATTTAGATTGTTGTTGAATATCAAGTAAAGTATTTTCCTGATTTGTTGTGAAAATTGGTATCGGAATGCAGCTAATTATAAATGTCCTGTAATTTAGTGTTTGCGGAGAACTCATTCTCCCATGCCACCCCCCTTTCCTGCCCCTTTGCAATTACCCCTCCAAATGTTTGGCCACATGATAGTGACATATTTGTCCCGGTCAAAGCGGGACTGCTCATGCACAAAGCCCAGGGCATGCATGAATTCATGGGAAATCACTCCAGTCCGGAGGCAGTCAGGGCTCTGCAGAGACACGGTCTGTCTTCCACCACGTGCACCAAGGTAGGACCAACACCTGGATTAACACACACACACACACACACACACACACACACACACACACACACACACACACACACACACACACACACACACACAC
>JAPMOB010251431.1:0-16748 GCA_029875015.1 Lepomis gibbosus
TAGATAGATAGATAGATAGATAGATAGATAGATAGATAGATAGATAGATAGATAGATAGATAGATAGATAGATAGCCTATTAAGATATCTGTTTTAAAATAAAGATCATTGAATAGATGCCACATTCTGAAAATACTGCCGAACAGTAATGAAAAGGTCTACATGTATTGATATCAGTGGTATAAGTAAATAATGTGTGCTTTAAAGTGACCAAATGTAGGCTAATCGCAGTCCACCTGAATGTCAGGATCACGGCGTACGTGGTGAAAGTTTTCTCCATGGCTCACTCCATCGTTGGCATCAACAAGGAGCAAGTGTGCGAACCTCTGCTCTACCTGGCGAAGAACAAACAGCGTTCTAGGGGGCATTTCGTAGAGGACAACCCAGTTTACACCACTACCATGACTGTGAGAGACACAAACACTCAAACGCACACCATGTCACACTCCCATTAACTGAAGGAAACTTTACCATGTTTTTTTTTCCTATTCTTCCACTCTCCTCATCCTTCTTTCAATTCACTTTCATTAATAAATATCAAAATAATTTAAAAATCCTCCCAATTAAATAAACAATAAAACACCCACTCTGTAAGTACATACATATTGTATCAGCTGAGGACTCTGTGTTTATGGTATGCTAGTATTCTTTGTTAGAGAGCAAGTTCACTCTAAATCTTAAAACAGTAAAGTGATAACACAGCTGTTCTTTTTTTGGTAATTTTTTGTTGCTTATGGTGGTGTTGTCTTTTCTCTCTCAGGGTAATTGACATCATGAAACAATTTCAGTTCAGCTTTAGTTTGCTAGCACACATCTTTGGAGCAAACTTAAATGTCCTCAGTACAGGAAGAAAAGTTAAAAATAAAAATTAACAGAAGTCAGAACTGAAGAAGTCTTTCGGATGAGAGTCAAAATGTCCACGAGTATCTTCAACAAAGTCCAGTTAACCCTGATTTAAAACCTTCCTTCAATAACTATGACCTGGATGACTGAGAACCTTCACAGACATCTAACAAAAAAATTGCGTTTGTGTCACCAGGGTGGTCTCCGTGGCGATGACCCTGAGACAACCCTGACGGCCTTCGTCCTCATAGCATTTGCTGAGGCCAAGCAGGCAGGAATCAGCTGCAGTGATCCAAACACGAACGTAGAGGTAATTCATGCAAACATATTATCTTGTGTCAAGTTGGATTTAATGTTTAGTTAACTTTTGTTTGTTGCCTGTAAAACACTTTTTTACCTTGTTGTCATTATGATTGGAGGTATTACCAGTAATATTGTTTCCCATATCTGTCTGCTGTAGTTAGTTATTAGTAATACAGCTGAATACCTGAAGAGAGCGCTGATGACGACGGGAAGGAGACCGTACACTGTGGCTATCGCCTCCTATGCGCTGGCTCTGCTGGGGAATACTGGACTCTACAACCCGAAACAAACTTTACTCAGCGCTGCAGCTCGAGGTATCCTGTATACTCAGCCCTGTTTCATTTGTACAGTACACAGAATCTTACCTGCAAAGACATCAAGTTACTTGTTGTCCCTTTAATAACTGCTTCATTCTATTTATTTTATTTATTTATTGTCAAACATCAAACCTCTAACCAAAACTATAATCTTAAAACTGACATACCGGCTGTATCCCACCTTTCCCACCTTTCTCTAGCTCTTATTCAGAGTAAGCAGAGTAAATGAAATGGCAAAGAAAGCATTTAACAAACATACAGCGTAGGATCATGTATGTTGTTGTTAGTCTTAAAAAAAGCTGCATGTGTTGTTTTGTTGGTTAAAGAGTGATAGTATGTTGCTCTTACACAGGCGCTCCCTCCCTCCCTCCTTCTCTCTCCTCCAGGTGGAAGCCACTGGCCTGACAGTCAGAACAGCTTGTTCACCTTGGAGGCGACCGGCTACGCCCTGCTGGCTCTTATCAAGCTGGGTCACCTGGAGGAAGCTGCACAGCCATTTAAATGGCTGAACAGCCAGCGGAGGAGAGGAGGTGGCTTCGGCAGCACTCAGGTAAACGGCAGGGCAGGTCTGGCAGCTGACCAACAGTTTCTTTCTGCCTTTTCAAATTTCATCTGCTCCAGGCTCTGATTAGCGGGTACCGCCTCATGTTGCCTACACAGTCGACTGTTCTGTTTCATTATGGTAAATGCAGAAGTCCATTCATACTATTCAGATGAAGCCATATCACACTGTCTGTTATGGTCAACAGTTATGTTGAAAATGGATTGAAGGATATGAGCATGTACATTCATTCTCAATCTTAGGGAGCAGTTTCTATATACATTTACTGTACATATTCTTAGTTTCCAGGTAAACCTAATGCAATCTAATACAACAGTCATACAATACATTCTTTCCACATTTTTACTGTTTATGAGAGGTGCTGATTCAACCGCAGGATCATTTTACAGGATGTAGTTTGTGATGCTGTTGAATTGTATTGCATACAGAGAGGTGTTTCTGATTTTTAGCCTAACCTCATTAATGTAAATGAGGTGGACAAAGTAAAGAAAACAAACACCTGCCAGCCTAACACTTTTGGACCTTTCATCTGCATCTTGTAACTTTAGCACTGACTTATTTTTTAATTTTAGTAGTCTATATTTTGATACTCTTAACAAGAATCTGTGCTTGTAACAGGCTTTTTTAACAGCATCTCTCAGTTGAAGCCCCGGTATAATAACCCAATCAGGCTAACTGTTCACATGAAGCTGCTTATCAACTCAGTAAGTCAACCTGGGTTTCCCAATCAAGGCATAAGCGCAATGTTACCATGGACAAGTCTGTTGGGTGGAGCGCCATGTTTTTCAAACAAAAAGCAAACTATAATATTGGACAAATACAAAGACGTTTACAAATAATCCAGGTTAAAAGCAACACAGCAACAAAATGCAGGAAGCCGACTGTGAATGTGTAAGTTAACAGGCTTATAATATCACTGTCCGATCATTAAGGCACGAAGAGGTCTGAATATAATTCCATTTGTGTTTTCCACAAAATGAAAGCATTGGTTCGACACAAGCATTCTGTGTGTGTGACCGTTTTAGCCTTATTATTTCAGCCGCAGCATCTGCGTGTCGGCACTTCAACAGACTTTACTTTCAAGAACTTCACAAATCAGATTTACTTATTTAATTAACACACTCAAAAATGTTCCAAACATTGTTTGAAATTAACTTCACAAAGCAATGAAACAAAAAAAAAATCCATTCATGACCAAAAAAAAAGAAAGACGATCTTAAAAACTCGCCCAATTTTCCTGCGTCTACATAAATAAAGGTGGTGTGCTATGTAACCAGTGTCTTTGCTGTAAGAAACCTAAAGTTAGAATGAAACGGACGTTACTGGGAGTAAATAAAAAATAAATATAAAAACATCATTCAAAGCGTACGCAGCATATTAAAAGTACAAGACGTTAGTGCTTCAGTCAATCTCTGCTGTAGGATGAGATCAAACCCATACAAAAGTATCTCCGCATCAGCATCAGCAACAGCAAACATCAAAGTATAAAACAGTCTGCGGGATCTTCTGCGAATGGTGATGCCAACAGAATTGATTGGTCAGTGGGCAGTTCTTTTACATCATCGATCATAACCAGCATGCTCTGCAGCAGGTTATGCATTCAACATAAGTTACCGTGGCGAAATAAACCACCCCTGAGTTAAACGTGAAATTAGCTCACTAACATAAAAACCTGCTTTGTGCTACAGCCCCCAGGATTATAAATAACAATTACAACAAGGTACTACAAATGATACACGTGTTGTTAAACTAATAAAGAGCCATCAATTAAGTTAGGCACATAGCATTGATGAAGTGTCAGACGGTATAGTAGTTATAGTAAGGCTAGAAGATAAAGACTTCACCCAAATAAAATACAGCGTTACTATAGTCTTTCTTATCAGTTCTGTTTTCCTTCTCTGTCTTCTCTCAGTCCACCATGGTGGTGCTCCAGGCGCTGTCAGAGTACCTGATTAACAAACCTCCTCCTGATGACCTCAATCTGGATGTGGATGTAAGGATAAAAGGACGCAAGGAAATCCGCTACCATTTCAACCCCAAGACTGCCTACGGTGCTCGTTCCTCCAGGGTGAGAGACTTGAAACTGAATGTAACATCCAGGAGAGTTAATCAGTAGGAGACACTCGGAGTATATGATGATGTTTCTCACATGATGTTACGAAAATCAGCACAGCTCAGTTTTATGACATCAATGACTTAAGACATGTGGGGATTTGAGAGCAATAGTGGATGCAAGACCAACGTCAGGGAGTGTTTTTGTGATGTTTCAGATGTATTTACTCAAAAATGTCTTCTTCTATGGTGCTTTTGTTCTGCAGTTGCCTGATAATCTTGATTTAGAAGTTGAGGCTCGAGGAAATGGACAGGGAATACTGGAGGTATGATGACATATTTTGTTTAGCATCATTT
This sequence comes from Lepomis gibbosus, assembly GCA_029875015.1. NCBI lineage: Eukaryota > Metazoa > Chordata > Actinopteri > Centrarchiformes > Centrarchidae > Lepomis > Lepomis gibbosus. The sequence goes on from JAPMOB010251431.1 coordinate 4,435, forward strand.
TTCTTTAAAAAAATGTACATACACATACGGTACATAAATTAAATCAGATCACATGACCAGCTCTTTTGATGGAGATTGGTATCAAATCCGTTTCATATAACTGGATTTAGTTCCTAAGTGAGGCTTTTATTTGACCGTAATGTGTTTTTCTCTCGTGTCTGTCTTTTGGTTTGCATGTTGTGTCCACTCGGCCTCAAGGTTGTGACTTATTACAACCAGCTACATGATGTTGATGAGAAAATGCCCTGCAAGCACTTTGAGCTCGACGTCACTATTGAAGAATCCAACGGTAACTCAAGTTCTCACAATGTTCCACACATGATGCATGATGTCTAACATATCACATCTTCAAATAATTTCTAGAAACAGTGTTATTAAGAGAAAAATAACATACATACTGTAGCATAACTAAATAAAATAATTATATACACTCCACAGCATAACCCACTTTACATAAAATAATTCTTTGTTTCTGTCTTAAAACAGAAAAGCCTCCAGCAGATGTAGAAAAATCCTATCAGATAACCATCAAAGTGAGGTGAGTTATTCTTATTGTCTGAAATGAAAGTTTAAACTTTTTAACTTTTATTAAAATTGATGAAATGGAATAAAAGACTAAAAACGTTCTGAGGCACAAGGTGAGGCAAAGTTTAATCTCAGCTGATGCCTTCATCTTTCATGTTGGAGGACACACTTGATAGAATTACCTGTTTGTAAATGCAGAATGACTCAGGTTGATACTGTATATATGAGGCTGCTCACATGCTCAAACATTTTATCAGTGTTCTCCTATTTTATTTATAATTAAATGGAAGCCTGGCTTTCTGTTGACATTGTCTCAGGTTTAGTACTTTTTGTCAGTGCTGGTCTCTTCTGTCCCACAGGGCTTTAGGACCCAGAGATGTCAGGATGGTGGTTCTGGATATAAGTCTGCCCACCGGCTTCACCCCAGAAAACTCAGACCTAGAGATGGTAATCAGCCTCTACTATTAGTGCTAAAAAATATTTTCCATTCATAGACAGTGATTTAAAATCACAAGAGAATGCTTAATAGTTTTATTGACAGTGCCTTTGCTTTTATTTTGGAAAACACCTGTAGTGATAATTTACCATTTTTACTGCCGAGAGGAGTAAAGTAGTTAAACACATGAAAGACCAGACCAGAATGATATAATATGATATATAATATGGATTCTATGAACAATTAACTTAATTTATATAAAAACTTTTTTTTCAAATGCTGGACAAAAAGAGAAAGTCACTATAAAATGTTTTGGGAAACTGGGACGTCCGCTGAGCATTAAGTTTTTTCTTTTGTTTTTCAGAAGCAGAAAGCATGTATGCACTTTTTCATTTTTAAGGCAGCATGTGTCACCTGAATGTTCAGTAATTTAAACTGGAACAAAATCACACTCAGATAGAAGTTTATAAGAGTTTAGTACTTTGTGAAAATGATGTGCGACAGCTAAGATGGGACTGGTCACATGTTAGGGTTGTTAACTGATTCTGTATATGTGTGTGTTTGCCTAGCTGTCAAACTCAGTGGACCGCTACATCAATAACTTCCAGATTGTTGATAACCTGAGTGCCAGAGGCTCCCTGATCATCCATCTGTTCAAGGTAAGACACTGTAGTGAACAGTCAGATTTGCTTGTTTGCAACTAGAATGAGTTTGACTTGCTGTCATTGATTCTGTAAAGTGTAGAGTCGCGTCTTCTTGAATAACTGGTCTCTTAAGTCTGTTTTTGCATCTACAGTATAAATGTCTATATTAAAATAAGTATTTTTCCAATAGGCGTAGATTGAGGAGATTCCAGGTTTTACTCTGCTGTTACACAGATAACTCTGTAAATCATCTTCTTAGAAGAGGACCCTATACTCGGGAGCTCAGGCTTACTAAATGCATATACTCACTGGTTGTGCTTCTCTTTTCTGTTGTAATAAGTTATCCTCCCCCATTCTCCTCTCAGGTGTCTCACAAAGAGCCAGAGATCCTGGTGTTCAGGCTTCAGCAGAGCTTTAAGGTCGGCCTCCTCCAGCCATCCGCTGTTACTGTCTATGAGTATTACAGCCCAGGTACGAGAACACATCCTGACCATCACAGCTTTTTACGACATTTTATGATGTTGTGATAATGAGATAAATGTGTAGAAAAGGAAAACGGAAGCATTTGGTTCTGGTTCTTGGGGGGGCCTTCATAAATACTGTTTGACTGTCTCACACATACACAAGCCATTTTATAAAATGATTCCCCTGTTCTTTAACTCTCATGGCCGGTGTTTTAAGACTGATAATTGTTGACTGCTTAGCTCACACTGCAAAAGTACAAACTATAAAGTAAGACAGATGTTTTGTTTGATATACTGTGTTATATTTTAGTGTGTCTCTGCAGTCTCTCGTGTGCTGACCTTTGCTCTGCCTCCAGAGACCTATGGTTGTACATGATCATATGTCAGATTAGACGTTGATTTCCAGTAAAGAGGAGGTAAAAGTCCGCTCTTGCTGGCAACTCAACCCTTTAAATAAATACGACAGACAGAGTGGAGGTGTGAAAAGAGGTGTGAAGATAAGAAGAGGGTCAAGAGTTTTCATCTTTTAAATCTATATTATTTGAGTTCATAATATTCATTAATACATTTTAAAAGGTGTTTTTTGAGATAACATATTTTATATGTATCCGCTGATGATGTGTGAATGATTGTTTTGTCACCCTTTTTCCTAAGTGGTATGTGAATTCATAATACACTAAGGGCGTCTGGAGATGGTAACCCAAGGTTGCAGTAGACCACTTGTCGCTAAAATCTTTAGATATAAAAATGAGATATCCGCTGATATTACTGCAACAGTGTCATTGTTGATCAGCCTTCAGTCCTAACCATCCTCCCTCTCAGCTGGTCAAGATTCACTGCAGACTACATCTTTATGATACATCCAAGAAATGGCTCACTACTGAAACATCAATGAAAGCCCAGCCTGAGAGAAACAAATGAGTTAGACGTATATGATGGTGACAGGAGTTCCCTGCTCTCTCTTCATCACAGATCACCGCTGCAGTCGCACCTACACTCCCAAGGAGGACAAAGAGGAGCTCACACGGATCTGTAGGGACAACGTCTGCCGCTGCACGCAGGGTAAAGTGTGCATGCTGCGGTGCACTGGTGGACATGTTTGTTTTTATGTTGTCTGTTATTTTCATTTTGTTACTTTCTGTGTGCTCACAATCTCCAGGAGACTGCTGTGTCTCCAAAACCGACAGTGAAAACTTCTCCAACAAAGAAAGAGAGACGTTTGCCTGCAAGTCTTTACACCACGGTACGCTGTCACGCGCTCGCATGCACACAGCTGAACTGTGTTTAAGTTTAAAAATTGGTCAGAAAGTAATTGCCAGTCAAATCCTTAAAATGTATAGTAGGATTAATAATGATTAATACTTGCTGCGTTTATTAGTAGGCTGAGACTGACATACCCTTTCATTATACAGTGTATATATAGTATGTAACATACTGTATTATGCATGTAATGTATTATTAGCTGTATATGTGAGACATTGTGATCCCACTGTGGCTGAAGAAGAAAGGTGAGGGGCACATCAAAGACATTAATCTTCTAATCACCATCAAATTTAATGTAAACACTACAGGATGTAAATTACGTCATTACGAACACCTTTATAAGATAGATAACACCTTTTTTCTTGTGCTTCAGTTTTCCAAGTGAAGGTGCTGAGTGTCAGCCAGAGTTACTACGACAAATATGAGGTGGAGATCACACAAGTTATCAAGCTGGGTAAGTCATTGCTGTGTCTGTGTTTCATGGTCATCAGCTCTTTTTTGAAAGAAAAGATTGTCTGCTAATAAAACCACCAGTAGTAGGATATGATATTACAAGTTAAGATGTAAGGCATCACAATGAAGAATTTCCAAACAAATAGGATTAGATTGTCGCAGTATGTTGTCAGAATCATTTATTAGTTGGACCCATATTCATACATGATTGGAGGTTCTGTTATCTAGTAATGTGCAGCTATGTATCATGAATCTGAATCTTTCTCCTTCCTTCTAGGTGTGGAGGATGGGGTTGAAGTGGGCCAGAAGAGGATTTTCATGTCTCATGCAGGCTGCAGAGATGAACTCAACTTGAAGCAGGGCTCCCAGTACCTCATCATCGGCCCCAAAGATGACCGGTGGGACATTGACACCAACACAAACAGGTAAGGAGAGCAAGGGGGAAAAATCCATAGTTGAAATAAAAAGGGTAGGCAACTCTTGGAGGTCAAGTTTACTGTGTACATGTGTTATGTCCAAGGTCTAGGGGCAAACCTGGACATAACATAAGGGTGTCTCACCACTCTTCTCACTCCCATGTAAGGCTAGTTCAACACAGGGAAAATACAAAGTAGCAGTTTTATTTTGTCTTTCGATATGAGAAAAGATGTTACAAACAAAAAGGGGCTTCTGGCTAACTTCTAAAGAATGCTCAATATCAAACTATTTACATCAAACAAAGGTTTACATATTAACAAATCACTAAGCTGCTGTCACTACGTACAAAGGTTTTCACAACAAAGAACACAGATGGCCAATGGCTGGGAGTAGCAGCTCCCAGTGAGGAGGAAGAGCTGGGGTTAAAAGTGGCTGCTGTCATCCTGTTGACTAATTGTGACGCAGCCTTGAACTTTGCTAGTCCAATCTGAGTGCCCACCAGGGGCGAGTTCAATCTCAAAACATTCTGCACTGGTGTGCAACGTTTTCGGATTGAATTACATGTTTGTTTTAAAGGTTGTGCAACGGGCTTTGAGTTTTCTTCGTTTGTTAGGCATGTCAGAGTTGTTACTCAATCAGCTGCGACAACTTTGTAAACACAAAGGTGTTAAAATGGCAGTAAAATTCAGCACGCTTATACAACAGTGTGTTCAAGGCACCACAGCTTCCATTGTAATAAACATTTTGCGACGTTTTGTCAGCACTGAACTCATCCCTGTTCTCTATTACCTGCAAGCACACACACACACAGCTAACAGTGAATGGTGAAAGAAAACAAATTTGACCACAGGGTCATAACACATGAATGAGTAAAAAACAAAAAATGGGGGGGAAAATGGGGGGGAAAATGGGAAAAGCTGTCATGCATATAAGCTATCAAAGTAGAAAAAGTTAAATGCTTGTTGGTTGTTCACAAGAACTAGAAAATATAAGAATTTGTCAGCTGGTTAAAAAGTCATGCCATGCTGAAAATGGAAAGCTACATAAACACGGCCTTCTGATCTATTTAAACACAACACAAACTGTCTTAACTCCTCTCTTTCCTCCATTTTGCTCCCTGTCTGTCAGATTCATCTATATGTTAGGAAAGGACACCTGGGTGGAACGCTGGCCTTTGTCTGCAGAGTGCTCCAGCAATCCCAGCCTGCAAGCTAAATGCAAGACCCTCCAAGATACTGCAGATGAACTATCTGTCAACGCCTGCAGGCTGTAGAGGTGTCTGAGCAGCAACTGTGCCCATGATTATTTTAACCCAGCCTGTACAGTAAAGACATTCAACAAGTTGTGTTTTCACGGTGGAAAAGAGAACTGATGGTGGAGCTAGTTACAGAGACATAGTGTAAAGTTGTTCTCTACTGTAATGATATAAGAATGAGGAACGAAATACCACTGGCAGCAAAGAGAGTAATAAAAGCACACTAAACAGATTTTATAGAATGATTAACAATTTTTAAAAAAGTTTGCCCTTTTTAAGATAATATTTAGAAGAAAAGGAAATTCATTTACACATGATTAAAAACAAACTTCTTAGGTTATGTTTAAGTCTGTCAATTTAAATTTATTTTAAAATGTATAGTTGTCTCAGTTTTGCATTCTCTTTGACTGGTCTGTCCTAAGAAATATATGAAATCAGCGGTTTTCTGCATAAATAAACAACTTAAGATATATAACAGGCTGAAGATTCCTTTTGTGTTCAGCAAATAAGTTGATTGTGCTCCAATGCAATCTGGACGGAATTGTAAAACATTTAACTAACTATTCCAAGCTAATGTTATTCCAATATTTAAATCAGGATAATGTTTCTTTGAGAGGAGCTGCTCACCTCGGGGCAGTGTTGCCTTTATTAAAATTTGACCACAGCATACTGAGCACCCTCCTCTTCGTCATGTCTGTGGGGCTGAGTTGGACTGATGTTGGAGTAGAGAGGATGGTCCTGGTTTTGGGGGAACTGGACAGTGGAATAATTATGGTCATCCTGCTCCTCTTGCTGTCTCTGAAATTAAGAGTTGAACTTGTTATGTATTTGGAAAAATACAATATTCGCACAGTCAAAGGACAAAGTGGCAATCTTGGGTTGTGGATCTTATTGCCTATGATCAATCTGTATTTTACTGCTCACTGCCTGCTCACCTACAGACTGGACTGTGTTGGTAATAGCACATTAAGTTTTAAGGAATAAATGTTAAAACGGCTTGCCATAGGCGTGTGGCTGGCAACACACCAGATTATATTGTTGCAGGTGGTGAGTAGATGGCAGCAACCCAATGTTATCTTGAGTGAAATGAGCTCGACTTGGCTTGACTTGATTTTCAACTAATCACCATTCACCTGCTTCTCCCCTCCCTAGCCAGGCTCCATCCAGGTCCAAAGGGAGCAGGTGAAGATGTTCTTTCAAATGATTTTTTTTGAGTTGTTTCTATGCTGAATGGGGAAAAGGTATTTTCTCTTTCTGGTCACTTTTTTCCTGTCAGTCTGGGTACTACGGTCCAAATAGAGCTCTGCTCAGAGCTCTTTGCTTTCAGTTTTTATCAAAATGACTTTCTCCCGAAGAAGCTGTTCCTGTGAAAACTGTTAAATGGGTATTCTGCATATTATTACAACGAACTGGAACATTGTTTCAACAACAGACTGGGTTTTTGTTTGCATTGGAATTGTTTAACTCTTCTTCCTCACCTGAATCCTGCTGTCTGGTCTCTCTCCAGGCTCAGATGATTGCTTAGTGGACCTTTTTTTCCTGGTTAGGAGAGTTTAAAAAAAAAAAAAAAAAAGAATAATTCACCTCTGACAAACTGACTGCTAAAATAAAAATAAAAAATAAAAATGATTTCATGAAAGGTGTTCACTTTCAGTTTAACCTCCAAAAACTGGTTTAGAGAATCTGGATAAACTATTTTTTGTTTTTAAAATCTGTCCAATCTCATGTTTCATTCCTCGTATGACTAACAATGTCCACAGTGTTTTGATATTTCTTGGTTACTAGAATGTCGACTGAATTCATAGCCATCTTTTTTAATATCCGAGTTGTGATACTCCATAATTTAAATTTTCAATAAACAATGATTTGATGAAAGCAAACTTCTTACCTAATCAGTAAAAAGACAGAGAGGAGTATGACAGCCAGGACAACAGCTGTGGGTGTCCCAACGGCTACTGATTTCCATTCTCCTAGTTAGTGGACATAAAATGACAAATTAATTATGCTGTCACAGTATGTTTATAGGCCTCACAAAGTGATAATCTGAAGGGAAAAAAAGTTGTATAAATATATTGTATTCTGGGACATAAATTATTCATGGCTTTAAACGTATTTCCATATATCTAACTACTGAGTCGAGGTCTTCACAGGTCTAAATTGTTGAACCCAATCAGAAACATACCTCTGGAAAACCTACCCAAACCTGATCTTTGTTATTTATTTTTCAAAAATCCAATTCAAAAGAGACCTGAGGTGAATCTGAAATGAAATGAAACCCAATGAACATTAGATCCAGTTCAAAATGCATTTGACCATTGTGATCAACAACAGATGGTAAATGTGTCATTTCTTCCAGACATCTAACAGTTATCATTCTGCATCTCGCCCCAAAACATATCTTCCCCCAGCGATCAAAGCGCGCCTGGTGACATACTAGTGATTTTTTTACTCTGAGCAATTTGCTAATCTTATGTATAATTTATTTTACAGTCCCAGTCACTGCCAAGCACTCTGTTGAGTGCTCACGCTGGCAAAATGTGATGGCGACATTTATATTAACAGCTCGGTTACTTTGAATCTCAGCATGTTAAACCTCTGTTCTGTACCTTCATCACAGCCATATTTTTGACACGCTAACACCTGCATTTTGTGCTATCTGCTACACTGATATTAAAATGAGTGTTATGATTTCTGCTGCAGTATGTTTACAAGTGGATGGAAACTTACCTGCCAAAACAGTTAGATGTAAGGTGGAGTTATGACGTCCTCTTGTGTTCTTGGCTTCACAGTAATAATTCCCACTGTGTTCAGGTCTGATGTCAGTGATGGTGAAGTTCTGTCCTGATGCTTTTGGTGAGTCTTCATTCTCCTTGTACCAGGTGTAATTAGCTGCTGGGTTAGCATCACTGCTGCAGGTCAGAGTCACTAAACTGCCCTCCTCTATCTCAGCAGAGGGACTCACTGACACTGAGGGAAGCTTTGGAGCATCTGGTGGAGATGAGTTAAATATAAAATCAGCCAAACACTGCCATAGTGAATAAAACTTCTACATAAACAACTACTGGATCTTATCAGTGAAGTTCAGCTGCAGAGACTGAAGTAAACAGATCAATTTGTAGCCCCATAGACCCTTTTCAAGTTGTTTTGTGATACTCTGCCTTTCACTCACATTTCACATTAATAAAGATGTTTTCAGATGTCCTCCTCCCCAGCTTGTTCTCAGCTGCACAGTAATACTCTCCAGAGTCAGAGGACTGGATGGAGCTGAAGACAAGCTGTTGTTCTTCATTGAGCAGTGTTTGGTTCTCCTTGAACCAGGTATAAGTAGCTGCTGGGTTAGCATCACTGCTGCAGGTCAGACTCACTGAACTGTCCTCCACTATCTCAGCAGAGGGACTCACTGACACAGAGGGAAGCTTTGGAGCATCTGGAAGAAAACTTTAATATGTTTAAAAAATGAAGCAAATATTAGAGACAAAGTGAGTACCACCTGCAGAGCTGGATATGTGAGGAAGAACCCACAGTGTCACGGGTTAACAGTTTAAACAATATGATCATCTTTAATTGTAACTGAAATACTTTGACACATCAGTAACTAAAAGGATTTATACCCAAAAACACTTGATAACGTAGTCCTTATTAGAGCTTTATACAGTAACACTGTATGGTTCAGTTACCAGCCATCCATAACTGATGTTTGTCCTCCTCCAACACGGCACATTACATGTACATGTAAGTGGTTTAACAATTAATGGAAAGCCTGGCAACCCCCATTATTGTATTAATGAAATACAGAAATATAATTTCTATTCATTCACATGTAAATACACAAACACATAAACAGTTTACAGCGCTGTTTCCTTGATACTGATCATTTGGAACAAAAGCATATTATAAATATCATTAAAATGTTACCTGTGACAGACAGAGTGACTCCAGGTGAACCAACAAAGCTCCAACCTTGATGGTTTGTTATGAACTTGAACTTGTACTCAGCTGAGTCGCTCTCTCTCAGGTCTCTGATTCTCAGAGTGCAGTTGTTCTCATCACAGTAATACTGCACACGGTCTGAATACTCTGAATCTGTTTTCAGATCCACAGGTTCACGATAACTTAATCTAGTAAACCAAATCCTTTTTTCAAATGTAGTTACGGTGTTTATACTGTGTGGGTATCTATACGTGCAGCTTATGTCCACTGTTGATCCTTTGAAGGCACAGATCTGAGTAGAGGTGTAAGTCACTCCCCAGTCATTCTGACTCTGTACCACTGTAACACAGAGCACATCAGAAACAACAATCAGAATCTTAACATCAAACAACAGATTTTGTTACTTTGTGGAGGTGCATCTGTATGTAAACCTACTGGAGAACTACAAATATCCAAAATCTCTCACATCATCCTTAGGTTTATTAACACAGAGATTTTTCACATGGAAGGAAACAAACAGATGTGAGGAGTTCAGTTATCTTCACCCTATAAACACTAATGCTAAATATGTACATGTAAAACAAACAGTCAAAGACAGTGTCCTGCAATATAAATGTGGATACACATTACCTGGCATAGAAAGAAGGAAAACAACTAATCCGCTCATAGCTGCTCCTGCTTCAGAGATAAAACACATATTTAGGTAATTATTGTACACATTATATATATTAGTCATGTCAGACTGCTACTTACATTACAGAGTGAAGTTGTCTTGAAGTGTAATGTTCCTTTGTGGTCACGACAATATAAAGTGCACAGACAGAAGGTTGTTAAAATACCCCAGACTTCCTTCCTCCTACACATTATTGGTATGCAGTGTGAACCAGATACCAGGTAACCAAGATAACCTGTAACTATGCTTTATTACCTCAGTAAACACTTTTCTTAATGCGAGTATTCAAGTTGAGCAATTCAAATTCAGATTTAAATAATTTTCCATTCACTTTACTGATAAAAATATCAGCCCATACCCTGCCTGTTTTTCTTGTGACCCCAAGAAAGCAATATATACTTGCAACATTTCACCACAGATTTTTTTAGCCCAGTGTAGATATGACTAGTGAAAATTACAAACATTTTTTATTTAGGCAAAACAAAACAGAACAGAAGGAGATGGACCATAATAACAACGTATTAAAAGAATGGAAGACAGACAATTGTAATGAGATGTGGTAGTAATTGAGTATAAATAACTGGAAACCGTGACAATGGAACTGGTAAAAACAAAAAAATGTGGTGAAAATAGACTTTTGACACAGATTAGAGAGAAATGTACTTTATGGGATGTGAAATATGGCCCTTGACTACAATCTAGTGGCAACAGTGTGAAATTACAACCAGATCACCTAATGCATGTTCCTCTCTCCTCTCCTCTTATTCTCTTTCCCAATATGCATTAAATAGCAAATTTATTACTACAATAAAAAAAAGAAATAATTACAAGCTTACCTCCTGTTAAGCATCTGAAACAGAGATACAGTATGTCTGAAGCTATACTGTAGAAGAATTATTAAAAGGTCATAAACCAAAGCAGCAAATAACACATTTCATTTCATATAATCCATCCAATAATTGAGACAATTTAACAGAAAGATGAAAATTCAGGGAATTCCCAAAGCCATTAGGATTTATCATTGGGGCACCATGTGTATTTTTACCAAATGTATATGTGCAATAACCACACTAGTACTTTAGCACTTACACTTTAGTCCATGGCACTGTGTTGTTAATGTCCTTTTTCTTTGTTGTTATTTTCATTTTCCTCTTATGAAGTACTACAGCATGTCAATGATTCTCAGGTTCTTGTTGTTGTAATGTGATGTGTTTTGTGATTTTATGAAGAAACATAGCACTGTGCCCAAACCAAATTTCCCTTCAGAGACAATAAAGTGTAACCTAACCTCACCTCTTGGGACTACAACTGTCAGTAAACACTTTTATGCCAGTAGTTGTTGAGCTATTTCAGTCTGGATCAAAGTGGCAGGCCAACTGACTGCCAAGCCAACCAACTAACTAACTTTGCCATCCCTAAACATTCCCATGCTGCTCTCACAGATAAAAATAATAGAAAGCGCAGATTAGACGCTCCGGTTGCGTTCATCAGTTTTGTTGACTGTACTGTACAATGCAGCTGGATCCTCCACAGTTTCCTGACTTCTGGTCCTGAGGAAAAAACAAAGATATAGTATTAACTTAAACTGTTGTGAAAATATTGTGAGCCAGGTTCAGGTGTGATGAAGATGTTTCAAGAGACTGATGAAGGCTTACACAGCATGGGTTAATGAGACTTGGCTGAGGAGGTACAGTGCCAGTAAACAACATGTGAACACATGAAATGCCAACAAATCTGAAGGGTACTTCCTGTCTGGGGATATTTATCCGTCCTAGACCTACACAGATTCACGAAGTGTCCAAATAAGGTTATTGTTCACCCCTCTGTACATGTGAGAAGAATCCACTGGTTCAAATTAAGACACGTTGTGTGTCATTTAAACCACATGCAATCTTTTCTACAGAGCACAAAGTCTGTAATGAAACCCAATAAAGATAATCTTGACCTTGGGTTACCAAACAGATGTATAACCGTGCATCCTTATCAACTCAGCTGCATCAGTCAGCTGACAAGCAGGCAGAGAGGAGAGACAGAGCCTGACCCTGGCTGTCACCTTTGGCTTCCTATAGCTCAGTAATTGAACCTATCATGACCTATGGATACCTGTGTCATATTAACCTTAAATTCCTTCACAAATACAAACAGCGATTGTGAAAATGTAAACAAAACAAGCCAATGCAACAGTAATGAAAGTGTTAAAATGAAATACTTGATCATCAGCTCCATTAACTGCATGCCATGTTCAGGTTTTAGT
>JAPMOB010251432.1:0-61711 GCA_029875015.1 Lepomis gibbosus
GGTCAGCTCACCATACCAGGGATAAAAAGTAGATCTCCAGGCTCCAGCACACACTCGTATCTCTTTGCCTTCACAAACTCAGGAAACCGTTGCAGGTCTGGGGAGTCGATGTCCAGGACCTCTGATTTATCACCTGATGGGTTCAAGTCAAAAAATAAAATTATACCAAGCTATAAAAAAACAAATATTCTTTCAAATCAAATTACCTCTATTTGAGTTTAATATAAAAGTGGACCAGGCTGGTAAAGTGTCTGTTGAGCATTCAAACAAACTAGCATCTTTCCATAGCCACTTGCCTGACAGGTAGAGGTGCAATGCATCCTGGGGGCTGTAGAGAACCACTCTCTTCATCCCCGTCACCTGAGCCAGCAGGTTATCCATCACCTGAGGGAATGGGCCCCAAAGACCAGAAGAAGGTGAGCTTACTGAGGCGAGTGTCTTTAGAAATGCAAACCCAAAAAATATTTATCCACCTCAACAAACGACAAACCGGAAAACACTCACATCATAGTGCGTCCACAGCTGCAGACCACAGGAGCTGATGCGGAACACACTGGAGAAAAACTGATCGGGTGCAAAGAACTGTGGGATGTGAAAGTCCTCTGCCAGATCTGGGAACTGTTTGCTCAGATCAGCAGGCTCCTGTGAGAGAGACATTTATATCTCTGGTTAAGAGCTTCTGCAGAGTCAGACAGCAGAGGGCAGAAATATCTCTTTATATTTCTTTTAAGTGGAAAGTGAAAGGTACAAAAAAAATGAGAACCTTTCGAACGTCCTCTCCCAGTGATCGAAGATAATAGCTCTCATCCTAAAATCAGACCAGGGACTTTGTGTCATTAAGATATATAACAAACTGCAAAAGAAGTACAAACCATATATTTGCTTCATGAGCCTTACCTCACACAGGAAGAAGTCGGAGTGTTTTTTTTCAGATGCCCGTTTCACAAATTCACTGAAAGTCAGCGTCCTGTGAATAAAAAAGTGTAGCTGAGAACTCTGCAGGGAAGGAGCACTGACTTGTGTGTGTGTGTGTGTGTGTGTGTGTGTGAGGGACAGCTCACTTGTACACAAAGTTTTTGTGAAGGAAGTCCATCTGTGGCACAGTGGAGACGTGAATCTTCACTTCCTTGTCCCCCCCTTTCTGTCCAAGATATTCAGCTGTCCACTTCTCCAGGCATGGTCCGAGACACGGTCCTCTCAGCACGGCTGGTCTGCGCTGGAGAAGAGTCATTACAATTTAGCTGTAGATGACCCCCGGAAGAGACTTTACTCCAGTCCCAATCTGCACACCCTGTCTGATGAGTAAATGTACCATGATCCAATTTTATACATCACTTAAGAGGACAAGAGGAGTATACAACAGGACTTTTAACAGTCATAGAGTTTAAAAAATAAAAGGCATTTTTCAGGCTGGAATGGTCTAAATGAATAGACACTACACAAATGCATTAGAAGAATTGTAGGAGCTTTTTGGTACTTTACTGGTAAAGAATTAAAGTCAGGAAATCTCCACCTCTTCTGCTGAGATTTTGACAATTCTTTGTTATGTGCAACACTAAAACACTGGAGGAACAGGTGCTCATTTGTGACACTGAACAAACTGGAACGCTAGTGGATTTCAGTAAAACTGACACCACTTGATTACGTCCTTTACAATTTTAAATATAAGAACTTCATGCCTGTGCTTTGGCAAACTGAAACCGGAGAATATGTGGTGTTTTTACGAAGTAAATATCTGAAATGATTAATTGACTCTCAAGACTGTAGGTGATTCAATTTCTTTATAATCTGGTATTATCATGAACAATAGTAAATGTAGCCAAAAACGAATGCATTCCAAGAAGAGCAATGCAGCTATAAACTGCCCTTTATGGCGTCGTGCAACACCGAGAATACGAGCTGCTAAAAATGCCCCCCCCCCCCAAAAAAAACAACAGTCTGGTCCGGTTGGATCATGTAAATTACTGTAGTCACTTTCCTGCAGCCATGAAGACCAACACGTGTCCCCAGGAAGCAGATTTATCTCACCTCGGGGTAAATCTCTCGCAGAAAAACCTCCTTGTCTACTTCTGTAAATACCGGCACCGGTACTTTTTCCTGGAGCTCCATTTAACATGATTTGCTTCAGAATTTCACCAACTGATGAAAGTAAACAGCTCCTGAACTTCCGGGGTGTGACATTGTCACTTTCCCCATAGAAACAAACAAGATAAAGTGAAAGCCAACTGTAAAAAGAAAAAAAATATTATTATTATTACTTACAACATACATTTTGTTTATGAAATATTAAAAACTGCGTCAATATTTTAGTATTTTGTTTCATTACTATCTCTATTTTTAATATTGGTCTTTGTTCCTCACCGGAAGATATAAGTACACGGACAAGAAGGCCAGAGGGAAAAAAAAGATGGCGCTACCCATGTTAAGAGGTTGTTACAGGTTGCCGTCAACAATTAGCTTTACTCGTCTGTTTTTAAATGAAAGTGTCACCCTGACCCGGTCCGGTAAAACACCGCTACGTCCTTCATCACCTGCCGCGGTGGTAGCAGCAACGGTCCGCCTTTACAGCGCCGAGCAGGGCGGAAAGAACCAGAAGGTGGTGGTTGTTGGCATCCCGAATCCTTTCATCTGGTTTCGTACCCGAATATACTACTTTCTCATAAAGGCTTACTTTGATAAAGAGTTCAGCATTGAAGAGTTCACGGAGGGCGCGAAGCAGGTCTGTAAGAACTTGTACACAGGTGGTGGTAAAGTGGGTGGTAGCTAGCTACAACTTCTCTGACAGCTAACAAGTTACACAATTATTTATCGTTATTTTTATCTTTGCGACCTAAAACCCAGTTGATACCGTGTCAATTCTGTTCTGCTGAACGTTTTGTTAACTCTCGCAGGCCTTCTCCCATGTCTCCAGACTGTTGTCCCAGTGTCAGTTTGAAGCTTTGGAAGGGCTCGTGGCCAAAGACGTGAGTATGGGAACCTAGCAAGTCCAAACTTGTACTATCCATTCTGCACCATTACCTAAAACGATCACTTGACTACTCAAGCTGATCCACAATTCCATGTTTTACACCCATGGTAAACAATATGCACTCTTTCTGTGTGGACTGTTTTCTGCAGTTGGTGTACCATAGATTTGCCTACAAAGTGTGTAGGCAGATCTTGTTTTCTGAGATATTTTTGGAACTGCTTTATCAACATCTACAAGTATGTTTTATGTTCTGCTGCTCTGAGTCCTGCCCCCATTTCCTTTGTGCATTAGATTGTGAGATAATAGTGTGCATCATGGACCTGATCCATTATCACAGTGGACTCATACAGTGATCTTTACAAATTTTTAAATTAGAAAAATAGAGCGTTGGCATCAGCTTGGTATCTGCAGATACCCTTAGCTGAGGTATCTGACTCTGTACAGGGAGTTTTTAGTAGGCATACTGGCTTTTTTTTTAGTATACCCCTTTTTTGCTGTGTGAACACACTACAAGCTCAATACCTGCTAAACATTGGTATAGTATGGAATTGGGACACCATCTCTACTATGCTTACTCAAAAATAAGAGCCTTGACCCTCACAATTCTACTGTTCAAGATACTGCATCCTATTGGTCACAAAATATATGTAAAAAAAATACACATTTCTAAAGTGCTTTACAATTTTCAAGGATAACAAGTAAGATGCCATGTGGGAAAAAATAGCCTTTGAGGTGGGACTAATTTCATTTGTGTGGGAACTCCTAATTAAGAGGTTCCACTATAACAGGACTTTCACCTGAGGACGTGGATTAGACTTCAGGTCTGAAAACCTCACGGACAGTTTGAAATGTAAGAAAGGATCAGCCCACTGAGTGCCTTTATAAAAAAAATAAAATAAAAAAAAATCACTTCTATACCATGCTGAAAGTCAGGGATGATGTTTTCTCTTCCTGGTGCCAGTGTCAAGTCAAGCAGCCGCAAGTTAGTTAGTTAGTTAGTTAAAAGTTGTATCTTGGCCAAAGAAGACTGACTAATACCAACAGGCAGTATAGAATTATTATAGACAAAGCCAGTGTTTCTAGGAGCCCTCAATGTGATACACATTATAGTTCTGAGTGCTCGCAATCATATTTACAATTTAGGAAATAAGTTTTAAAAACTTGAGTGTTTTTTCTTTCTTTTTTGAGGCCTAAAGAAGTTAAACAGCTCCTAAACAAATGCGACTTTTGATGAGGGCTCATAAGCTGGAATTGCTTGGATACTCAAGTTCACAAGCCAAACCTCTTGAGAACCAGTGGTGGTGTAGGTTATCCCACCAATTTGTGGAATAAATGAATAACTAAAAGGATGGATTAAATACATCTGTAGATGAACTAATTAAGGAATAATCAGTTAGTATTACTACTAAACATGGCAAGACATCTTTTCGTGTATCAAAGGATTGAACTTACAATATTTCAAAACCCTTCTTGTGTATGTAACAGGTGTGTTCTCTCTGCTCAAGTTCAACTTTGTCTAATTTTCATGTTCTTGCAGTTGATTGGAAAGCTCGAGGAGAAGTGCAACATGCTGCCATCGAGCCACAAGAAAGCTCTCTCTGCAGATCCTGATGAGATCATGTACATGACACCGGGAGACGTGGGAATCTACTATGATGATAATGGTCAGCATCATGTTTTTACCTCTGTTCATTCCTATTATCAACAAATCCCAAGAAAAGACCTAAACAAACAATGAATTGATCCTGAAGTCTGATATCTCTGCTTCCCCTGTGCATTAGAGCTCCGTTGTTGTCCAAAAAACTATAAAGTCATCAGTGAGTCACGTTGTTGCACATCCCTTACCATGAACACACACACTGTAGTTTTTTTTCACACAGTCCCACATTCACCGACCTGCTGCTGGAAATGCACACTAGAGCGCCAAATGTGTATTAATCCGCAGCTGAAAATAGTTCCCAACAAATACACAATTTACTCCTGTTTTATTGACATTTGTTATAAATTACAGTGGACCCAGTAATTACTCAATGGGCAGTTAGGTGTGGTTATTTATGTAGTGTTAATCAGTGTCTGTACTATTTATTTATTTATTTATTTATTTATTTATTTAGGGAGAAAGTTTGTCAGTATTCTGATGCGTTTCTGGTATCTGACAAGCGCCCATCTTCCTAACGACACCATGGAGGGAACCCGTGTCTTTCAGGTGGCCATTGGTGGAGAGAGAGAAACAGAAACTAAGAGACTGCTAACTGCAAATTATGAGTGAGTATATCTTCAGGAGTGTTATGACTCGTCCATATAAAATAGTAAAAATATTTGTGTGACATAGAAAACATGTTCTGATCTTTCTTTTTGTGTTTCTGGTAGATTTCAAAGGGAGTTTACTAAGGGAGTCCCTCCAGACTGGACCATTACAAGGATAGAACACTCCAAGCTTTTGGACTAAGGTAGTTTTGATTTGAGGCAGTTGTGCCAGTGAAACTGGTCAAAGACATGAAATTCCCCCCAGCTGTCGCTGTCATTACAGTGAGTAAAAAGCAAAAACAAAAAAAAGCTCAAGATAGTCCACAGAGGGAAAACAAGACCCATCTCCTCACTGGGAAGTCAGAGGGAAGCACCACGGCAAACTTGGATTCATCCACTTAGTCACTGTAGAAAACACACATGAGCCAAAAACATCTGTTCTCATCGATACGGCCCAAAACCATCTGCAGTATAACAATATTTCTTATGGTTTTCTTCGCTTTCTCTGATATCTCCCCAAAAACTGATCAGAACGTGAACAGGTTTGTGAACCCTTGCTCTGGATGGTTTTTGTTTTTCAGGACTGGGGCCAGAGGAATCAAATGTTATTTTCAAATAATTTGTAGCTTTATTGTAACTATTATGTAACATCATGTGGGTGGGGATTATGCATATGGGTGTGCTGTGCACCTGTTGTTGGAAACTTTCTGATTTATGTTTTCTGATTATGTAAAAAGACTGATAATTGTCTGAAACTGTACTTCCAAGTAGAGAACTCCTGTTTCTCTATGTAGGACTGTGTTATAGAGAAGCTGCAAACCAGTGTGCCAGATTTGTTTCCATGCTGAAATAATTTTTTTCACACACTATATTTGACCTGTTGCAGACACCTGACTCTGAAGTACATGCTATATATGTGTGCATGTGTTTGCAATGGTTGAGGCAGTTTGATGCAGCTGCCGCAGACTTTTGATTCTATTAAAGATTTGAGAAATTAAGAATGTGCTACTAATTTCCTGTGGTATTACAAACACTCAACACTTAATATACTCGTTTTTTTACGTATATATCTAGACAATATGATTGCTCTATGGGACTTTTTATTTACAATTATTTTTTTATTTTATTTTTGGTCTTTGATGCATTAAAATTAATATGTATTTCTAATCATTGAAAAAGCAAAGCTGTACTAAAAATGTAGCATCACCAATAAAGATTACTTTAAAGCTATTTAAAACTGTAATACAATTGTAAAAGGAAAAGTAGAAATGCAATGAAATGAAAAGCAAAATCCACTCAACAACAAAAAGCAGCTGCATTTAGCAGTCCCTAGTATAAAAATGTGTCACTGGCTGTCTGCTCTCTTATTGGTCCAGTTTTCACGTCCTCTCCTCCCATTGGCCGAGAAACATGCCAATCACTACTGTTTGTATAGCGTGTGGTTCCTGTTGTGAGGGTTCAGCCGGTGAGAGTGACAGCCTGTGTAGTCTCTTCATGGGCGAGGAGTTTACAGAATGAAAAATGAAAAGATGAAGATGAAACACCTGTAATATCTAAAACCCAGAGTCCGAATTGAACCATGAAACTCGCCACTGTGGCCTTTTACGGTTTTGCTGTGGGGCTTCTGGCGGTTGGCCTCCGAGAGTTGCTGACTGGCTTCGAGGAGAACAGATGCAGTATGACCTATATGTTTGAATACCCAGAGTACCGGGTGAGTATTAATTAACGTCATTTCACTTACCACCTCATACAGTACGTAATGCAGAAATTAGCTAGCAGCGTCGCATTGTTTCTGGTTCTGTTTTGTTACATGGTTTGTTCATTTCAACACCGCGAACCAAATTTTGTTGTCACCTCAACAGGCAGCATAAATTATCCACCACAGGGTTCTTGTAAGCTAACTTAACGTTATTTCCTGAAACCTGCTACCATTGCCCAACACCGCAACTAACGCCAGGCGTTGCCTCTGAATCGGGCTCACGCATTTCCTCTGGGGTTTCTATTAGCGCACGCGCCTGTCTGGTTGGGGCGGCGTGCGTGTACCTAAGGATTCAGATTAGAAAAGCCTAAATTAGCCAGGTTGTAAAACCATTAAAGCAACTGCTGATCCTTGAATCCTCTCAGCGTAGTATCAGAACACCAGCTTAGCGAGGTGCGGATGTTTGTTGCACACAGGCTCCAGGTGAAGACAAATGAAGTTGTTGTTAAAATGTTAGCAAAGCAATGTAGGTCGCCTTCCTCTGCTTTATGCACTAATGTGTTCATCTGTCCAGAAGTGGAGCACAGCTGGGGGCAATGCACTGTATGGGCACCTTACAGGAGACAGGAGTGGATGCCTTTTGTTATGTTATAAGGGAGGAAGAATAAAAAGAGCCCCAAATATCTCAGACATATAGACAGCGCTTTGTTTGCGTGGTTAATGGACATGGGCTCTTGAGTCTGGGCTATGTCAGTGAATGAATGAATGAATGAATACAGAGCATAACAACTAGCTAACATTATTAAGAGCAAGGGGAGAAAAGTCAGAGGTGAAAATAAACATCTGATAGCTGATATTATTAAATTTGATTTGGTCAATTTTAGGGCTTTAACTTATTAATTAAAAATTTTCCAATACTGAGGCTGAGTCTTTATCAATCCTTGAATGTGGAAAAAAACAATTCAAAAACATGTCCCACCATAATTCCACGCACTCCAGGTTGACATGTTCTGATCAAAAATAAGTCCAACCTCAAAAATGCTCAATTTACAACTTTAAAAACCAGGTACAAGATGGAAATCAGTCAATTCAGCAAATTTGAAAAAGTATCTAAATGTTTCATCCATTATCAATGTTGTTTAGATGAAGTCTCTCCCAATTGATGTTTCAGCTCATCAGTGTTGCCCAGCCCCGGATGTAGTATTGGATTTCTAAAGTACGTGTACTGCTGCCTGGACATCTCTTGTACACCAGTGGTTCTCAAACGTTTTCAAGTCAAGGACCCCTAAACTGACACAAATTAGACCAGGAGCCCCCTTTTTGATAAGAGTTTTTCCCAGGATGGCCCATCTGATTGAATTTTCGCTGTTAGAGGTTTTATTAGAGTCCTAGGAACCCATCACAATGGCCAAAATTTTACCCGTACTGTCACTGTGTACCTTATGGATTGATTTATAGAGAAAATAATTTTTCACTTTGTTTCTGGGGTTCCCCAGACCCCACTCATAGAACCAGTGTTGTATACAATTATACCAGGAATTTAACATCTCACATAAAACCAGAATTAACTGTAGGTATTTAGAATAATGCTTTATAGTGAGACTGTTTGTGATGCGTTTCAGTGCGATTGACAGTTGTGACTGATGTGGCCCCTAATCCATATCTGTGTGGGTGCATGTGGTGTTGACAGCGCGTGGCTCTGCCTCGCCGTGTGGCCAGACTGTACCCAGCATATGGGCTCTATCTGTACGGGGAGGGTCTGTATGCCCAGGAGACCCGAGCGCTCAAACTCACCGGGGCCCCTGTTCTCTTCCTGCCTGGGAATGCAGGCAGTTACAAACAAGGTAAGTGCATACAATGGATTGCTCGAAGGCAGGTTTCAGTATTAGCATTTAAATTAGTAACCAGCAAAGGGAGGAAACAAGGCAAGTGAAAGCTGTGCTTTGGACAGCAGAGGCATTCACATGCACAGGCAGGAGGTTGTTTAAGGACATGAACGTGGCCTCATGCTTTTTGTTGATTAGCCTGTACCTGACTTGACAATTTTGCACACCAGCTTTCAGTGTGTTAAGACAGAGGATGTTAGAGCTTTGCCATATGACAAAATCATGTTTCGACAGTTTGTTTTATGTGTGTCGTGCTGCAATCCATGTGTAAACATTAAATTATTAATTAATCCTAGAAAACCTGGTTTATGCTACCATTGTCCAATAGTGTGTTGGTTTTTTGTTTTGTATTTTTTGTTGTGATACGGTTTTTGTATCACTTTCATGATATGTACACCCACAGCTATACCCTAAATCATTTAAACTATACTTCTGTTGTTGTCAACAAACCCCATGAACTGATCCTCAGTATTTTCTGTGTAGTCGCCACATGATATCTATTCTTCCTCCGTGCCACTGAGCTCCATGGTCCAAAAACTATTAAAAACACATTACTGAGTCACACACTGTTGCACTGGGTGACATGTTCCGTCATTACCATGAACACACATACTGTAGTGTATTTTGACTTAATCCCACACACACTGTCCTGCTGCTGGAAATACTCACTAGAGCATCAAAAGTGTGTTAATCCACAGCTGAAAATAGTGACCAACAAATGCCCTCTTGACTCCCGTTTAGATAACGTTATCTAAAAACTACCGTGCCCTGCTGTTTTAGGAAATGACAGTCTTTTTTTTTTAAATGAAACTTTATTTGTGTGATCCATTTTCCTCAGTAGCAACATGTGTGTTTGGACCACAGGATATGAAAGTAACAAAAGATGAGCTTTTATTTCATGAGCTTTGTAGACAATGAGATACAATAAGATGTATAAAACATATGTTGTACATTGTATTATATATTATACTTCTGTTTATATTATAGATGGAAAATAATTATGTCTCAGGAAATTAAACCTGGAACCTATGGTGACTCTTAATATATATCTAAGTTGTGCTCTCTTGATACAAATCCTTTCTGAGACTATTCTGGGTCTCTGAGGGCTGTTTCACAAAACCAAGATAGCAGATTAAGCCAGGATTTTCCAGATATTCCGGCTGAATTGAGTCCTGATTCGGCTTCACGAAAGCATTAGCACATAAGTTACCATGTTGATTTATTCTGTGCAGCTAGCCTGCGCCAGACCAGGCTAACAGCCAGGCTTAGTTGATGGTGCCTTATCGGTTCAGTCAGAGGTCACACCAATCAGAAACCAAAGTGTTTTTTTCAGTTATGTTCTCATGTATTTGTTTTACGTATTTTTCATCAGCCTGCATTAAAATACCACAGGTAGGCTACATTTTGGCATTATGGTAGATCGTAGTTTGTGGTTATTAGGTTTCATAATTGGAGAAGCAGACACGTGCACAATACTTTACACACAGTGAGTGGTATAAAAGCACATAACGTAAAAAATACCTTACGGGCACAGTAATAATACAGTAAAAAAGTGTGGCAGACAACAGTGGACCTACTAAATGTGTGACTTGCTTAAAATATCACTGCTCTTAACTTAAACTGTCATATTTATAGGTTATATCATGACTTAACAGTAAGCACTGGACATTAATATGTCACTCAAGAAATGTATGGCACACACATTATACATAAAATTATCATTAGGTTTCATAATTGTGTAATACTCCCTAATTACAGTCCCACTTCACTGGACCATTTTGTAGATTGTGCACTGTTCATTCATGAAACAACAGGCCACACAACAATGTGACCTTTTTTCCTCCCTGGGATCACTCGTCTGCTGTGAGCTTGGGAGAGAAAACAATGATT
Source organism: Lepomis gibbosus (assembly GCA_029875015.1). Lineage (NCBI taxonomy): Eukaryota > Metazoa > Chordata > Actinopteri > Centrarchiformes > Centrarchidae > Lepomis > Lepomis gibbosus. Next base: position 10,691 of record JAPMOB010251432.1, read on the forward strand.
TATACATTGTTTTACTGTCATGCTTACAGTGTGCATTCAAATCACTTCTCTTTCTAGTGGCTGGATTTCTAAGTGAATTTCCTCAGAATTTATTTTTATCTCCATATCTATGCCCAAGTCCTGTTTGGGTTTTTGGTGATATTTTCTTTTGTTCATTTTAAGTGTGCAGTTCAGACATCTGACTGTTTGTAAAACACTTGTAAAATCACCTGTGGATGTCCTTCGGGTAATACTTAGTACATTGCCAGACTGGCTGTCAGACTTACAAATATGATACAGTGTTTTCTATGAGCACCATATATTGTTATATGTTAAGTAACTGAAAATACTTTAAGAAAGGTTTATTGGCACAATAGGAAAACATGCAATGCATTTGCTGAGTGACATATTGACGTCCACTGCTCACTTTTAATGTAGATTATAATGTTGGTAACATTATAATTTTGACCGTTTCAGTTAAGAGCGGTGATATTTTTAGCTACTTTATCAGTCGGTCCTCTGATTGTCCTCATGCTTTTTTTGCTGTTTTAATACTGTGCCCGTGTTACTTTTCTTTTTTTCTTTTTTTTAATATAATGTGCTTTTTTGTACATTTAAACCATCATTCGCTGTTACTCACTGTTTTAAAAGTATGCTGCACACTTCTTTTCCATTTCAGCATGAAAAAATCTGTGATCGACTGTGTGGTCTTTTGAAGAAAACTGTTGACGCCCATTTATCTGAATTACTTACACCTGGGCACCATAGTCACTCCTCCTGAGCCTGGTTTGGCCTTTGTGAAACGGATAAAGCCAGGATGCACTGATCACACTAGGTTAAGCCTAACTTTATCTCTTATCCTGGATTTCTAAATTCTGCTATTGCGAAACAGCCCTCTGGTCTTGCTATCAGTTGTGTGTAGGAGAATAACACCCACACTTTTATTCATGTGTATCCAAACACATTTTGCAGTTACAAAATGTTGCAGTTACACTGTGGTGTTTGTGAGAATGATCCATGCTCTCTGTTCCTTAACATTTCTTAACTTTAACAAACACGCCCTTTAACAACAACAGAAACATCCCTCTGTGGTATTTAAATATTATTTATGTATATACATAATAATTATACAGGAATATGACAGGAATTAATAGCACATCCAGATGAAGCAATAGGCCATTGCCTTCCAGGGACAAGCAAGTCTGACTCTCTTTAGGAAAGAATGCAAGGGTTTCCAGAGTCTCCAGAATTTGTCCGATTTATGATCATGAGTTTTCCAGCGAGAGAAGAAACGATATCTGTGATATCCACATGCAGACTGAGTGGACCACTGCAACAGGATACACCTTTAGAAATTTTGGTATCCGGTATCAAAAAGTTTTTGCAAAGTGTGGTATAACATGTAAAACAAAGAAGATGTTCCTTGATCACAGAATTAACTTCGTTTCAGAATATCTGGATGGGATCACATGACCAAAACAAATGGATACATTTACTTTTTGTGTGTTTTACATCTATAACAGAGGCTTGAGCTGTTGGGGAAATCTTGATTCATTCTGCAGAACTAAGTGTTACCCCCAGGTCTTGCTCCCACAGAGATTCAAAAGCTAAAGAATGGGAGTGCAGCAGTAGAGCGGAAAGATTATTCCTATGAGGCCATTTTCCGGTTCTGAAAGTTTCAGGCAGATCTCATTCTTTCCTAAAAGAGGCTCTATAAAGTGAGAGATTTGAAGATACTTGAAATGGTAAAATGTTAAAATCAGTTCTAATTTGCTCAAACAACTTGAAAGAGTCAGAGATCAACAGGCCTCCGCGATCTGAGACTTTTGGAAGTCCACTCCATCAGACCAATGCAAAGGATTCAATTCCAGGGGAGACCAAAGAGAAATACTAGAGGGAATATTTAAAAGCTTTCCCACATCCCTCCAAACCAGTAGGGTGTTGAAGATAATTATATTATTTTTCAGAGAATTTATCTGATCCATGTAGTTGATAAGGGGAGGGATTTACACCTTCTAGGATAACATGCTACATATGCAAGGCCAGTCCATGAAGAGTCCTGTTTATTTATAAACCAGTTTATTATCATTCAAAGTTCCTTCGGCCTGGTAAGTTCAGAAAACCTGACCCCGATGTTTGTTATTCCACATATAATGAGAGGAATGAGAGTTCAATGACTTAAAAATGCTGGGGTCAAATAGCAAGGAATTGGATTTTGATATAAATAATTTAATCAGGGAAGGATGTTCCTTTTTATAGATTATTCTCCCAAAGAAGGAAGTCTACAAGGAGGTACGAGTAATTGGTCTAAACCTACCTGAGGAGGAGATTGTATGAGTATATTCTGGGGGGACATTAAAAAGAAAAAGCCACAGATTTTCCTAAATAAAAAGTCTGTGTATTTTTAAAAACAGCTGCTATTTGATAAGCTTCTCAACTTCACAGCTTGATGAAGTACCTGTGTCAAATAAGATCAGTGCGTCGCTGGGATATTTCCGGGGTCTTCCATACAGGAACATTGTACTGTCTGTGTACATTTAATGAGCTTATATAGCAGAAGAATGGGAGTTTTCTTTTTAGGTCATGAAGCTCAGCACATGATGAATCTAATCAATGATTCAAAATATAAAAAAATAATTTGCACATACTGTAAGAGCTGTGCATAAATAAGTGCAGCATGTCGGTTGGCAGAGGTGCTTGAAAGAGAGCATATGGTGGTGATTATCTTAAGAGTAGCATCTGTATGATTATGAATGCCCTCTGAGACGAATCACACTACATGACACCATCACATGTCTTCTTCTCTACATGAAGCTCGCTCCCTGGGCTCTGTGGCCTTGAGGAAGGCTGAAAACATGGAAGGGGGTCTCCACTTCAACGTGTTCACCGTGGACTTCAACGAGGAGCTGGTGGCCCTTTACGGCGGCAGTTTGCTCAGACAGACACACTTCCTGCATGAGAGCATTAAGGCAATCCTGAAGCTGTACAAGGTCAGGCCTTAAATATCTGCTCCTCAGACAGGGTTACTTTAGATGATGGATATTGCTGGAGTACTATTTCAGTGTAGAGGTTACATTACAAACACATTTCAAACCTCTATGTTTAAACTTCAAGGCATTCAGTTAATCCCCCTGAGTTGTACATCTCACATTGGCAAAGAAGTTGACATGGCAACAGTAGAAAAAGTAAAATTCCATTACAAGAAGCCAACATCAATGAGCGCAGTCAAAATGCATAGTTAATACTCCAGTATCCACTAGATATTAATGTGTATCAACCTGCAGAGAATCCATGTCAGCGCATTACCTGGGTTTAACTTGAAGCATTTGCATTTGCAGACACAGCTGGTTTATGTTAGCAGCATTTGCCAGCTGTTAAAGTCCGGCTATGATGGCTTGGATATGAGGTTTAAAAGCAACACGAGACAACTAACAGAGCTCCACTGAGGTCAAATCAGTTGTTCTCATTAAGTCCTCCATTAAGAATCAAAGGTAGCAGTCTTCAAAGATCATGCTAACACCAACACAAAATGCAACATCAAAGGGAGGCCGAGGTCACAAGTTAAACCTAACAAACGGGAGACAAGAATAGTTCAGTCTACTCCTTCACTAGCCCCTCACTGTGGCACTGTTGGATGCAATTACTAATCCAACTTTCTGGTAAATTTATTAACAGCCGCTTTTCTCCTTTTTTCTGCCTGCCAGCATGTCAAGACCCCCCCTCAGAGTGTGGTGCTTGTTGGTCACTCCATGGGAGGAGTGGTGGCCCGGGCCCTGTTCACTTTACCACGCTTCAACAGCAATCTGGTCAGCCTCATCATTACCCAGGCCTCCCCTCACCTGGCTCCAGTGCTGGCCCTGGACCCATATCTGCTGGGTAAGGACAGGTCTCATACTGGTCTTGAATGACGGCAAACTTTTTATATAACCTACCATAAAAAGCTGTGACAACTGTCTGAGTTAATAGATCTTGTTGTAAGCATCAACAGTTGACATGATGGGTATTAAGAGGGAGCTCCGACATGACCTTACCCCACTGAAGCGTACCAAATTTTAAAATATTACGTTCAATTAAGTTCAATTCTTGACCTCCAAATTCATTTTAATTGTACAAAAACATAAGTATAAAAGAAAGTAACATAAAGAATTTATATATACCATAAAACTTTGATTAATAACCCAAGTTTTTATTTTCTTAAATCCCTGAACTCTGCCTATATTTGGGGCAGGCATGGGATTCCTTTCCTACAAATCTGAGCAAAGGTGGGATGGGCTATTATTAAATTGTTTATTTGAACCAGTAGGAATATTAGTTAATTACTTACTTAAAGAGGTGGTATTATGATTTTTGCCTTTTTCCCTCTCCTTTATTGAGTTAAATATCTTTTTTTGTGCATGTAACAGGTTTCGCAGTTCACAGATTCAGTTGACCGTAGTGAGCTAAACTTAATATGCCACAGGCTGGCAGAGGGTGACTTTGTTTTTTTAGGGAGGTGTGAAAGAGCACTGCTGTATAGCAAAGTGGTGCCCTGGATTTAAGTTACCCCGAAAGTCTTGAAACTCTGGCTATGGCACGTTTAGACTGCGTCACTGGAAGTGTCTCAGAAGCGTTTCAGCAGCGGAGCGTACAGCCTGCAACACGTTATTGACTTGTTGATAATTTGCACTTTTTGTGCTTCTACTAAATTCTTCACAGCTCTCTGTGACCCCGTTTTGTTCCATCAACTTCAGGCTGCGTATCCCACAAAAAGCATTTCAGAATCAGACCATTTACCTGCCTGATTTTGCTGACATGTTTAGATTAGGTAATTAGTCTTTGCTTTTTTTTGCTTCTACTTTGATTAAGTAGGCTACATGGTTAAATCAATTCTTTTTGTGTCTGTTATAATCATGTTTATTGTTGTTTTACTATCAGGAGACCCCACAGGTGGTTTATTTTGAATATTGACCGTATTCTCTATGCCGTTCTGTGTGTGACTTCCTGCCCGGTTTGATCTGCACTGTGCTGCTTGACACATCAGCCATCAAAAATAGACCTGCTACCTGTTCTCTGCGGAGCGGAGAGGCGCTTCTGGGATGCGCTGCGGCTGTGTCTGGTGGACTCACAAGCTTTGACTAGAATGGCCGAAATTATCTCTGGCAGCCGCGGTGCAGCCAGAGTCAGTGGACTTCAGGCGCAAAGTTATCCTTTAATGATCCCCACAGGGAAATTTGTTCTATGCATTAACCCATCCTAAGTTGGATGATTTACAGCACAAGACAGAATGGAACAATATGGAACAAAATTCTTTGTCCCTCCTCTATGTAGATTTCTATTCTGCAGTGAGACAGAAGTGGGTGAACCAGGCTAACAAGCTCAGGAACGTCACAGTTCTGTCTGTTGGAGGGGGTTACCGTGACTACCAGGTCCGCTCCGGCTTGACATGCCTGCCTTGTCCCCTAAGAGACCCCAATAAATTGTCACTGGTGGTAAGTGTTGTTTGTGAAGTGGCACTTGACTTTGTCATTTAGCCCTGGTGTGTTTTTTTTCTACTGAGGGGACCAAGTTTGTTTCTGCTGTATAGTTTCAGCCCCCATAAAAGTCCCTGCTCCAGGAGTAGGATTTTTTTGTTTGTTTGTTTGTTTGTTTTGCTTTGGTGCCACCATGGCAGACAACACTAAAAGTTCCTGGAACTAATTGTTGCAAAAATAGATTGTTTGATCCTGCATCCTGTCTCCTTGTTTTTGTTAAGGCAACTGCAGTTCCCAGGACATGGGTGTCCACTGACCATCTGTCCATCGTTTGGTAAAAGACATGGCATTATGTATTACTAGACAATGCATTTATTCATAACTATATTAAAAAAGTATGCAGATTAATGGTATGCATTGTATGTGTCTGTGTCCGTGTTCCAGGTGCAAAGAGCTTGTGCTTGCTACTGTCAGGGCATTCTTCGACCTAATAGATCCTGAAACCAGACAGGTCAGAACAACAAACATTAACAGTTTTTTGAATACTTTTTTTAACATCAAAGCCCATACATCTCTGATAAGCATTCATTGCAATCAGGCAGCATCTGTTTCCAAGCTAACCAGTGTGTTCTTATTAGTTCACAGAAAACCCAGAGAAGAAAATGGCTGTGCTCAACCATCACTTCGTCAGACATCCTGTCAGGATGTTGGGAGAAACACAAGACACCTCCATCTCCATCTTAGGTCAGAGAGAAACACTTTACAACGGAGAGGCTGGAGTAACCACAGAAACTGTGCAATTAGTGTCTTATTTAGAGCACCATCCTGTCCATGTACTTTTAGATGTCATAGAGCCATTTTTTTTACATGTGTTTCATGTTTTTGTATTGTATTTTTAAAATACTTGGAGTTTTCATTCACTCTAGACAGCAAAAGGAATGACTGAAGTTCTGACTGAGTCAAACTATAAATGAATCACTCATATCTGTGTCCTGTTATTCTCCTTTTTTCTTTTCTGTTTTACAGATTTTCCTGAAGCATGGAGTGAAGTGAACACACTGCGTCTGGCCTACAGCACACCAAAGGTACCAGACAATGCACCAATATGATAAATGAACCCCTTAGACACACTCAAAGAGGAATGCTAATTTTATTTTCTGCTTTACCGTAGCCCTTTTTACTGAAGCAAACTTTTTTTCTAATGGCATTCAAATGCAGTCATGCAGACTGTCCAGCCTAGTAGTGTGACTAATGATCTAAGAAAGCAAAGACCTGATACAGACCATCAAAATGTTCCTGGTTGCTCTCTGTCTACAGGAAGGACAGGTCAAATATTTTCTGTTTGCCCTGTCGAGTCGCAGGAAAGCCTATAGCCATTTCTACTGCCGGAGCGACAACCTGGTGAGTTTTCAGCACTGTTGTGCTAATGTTGTCATCCCTTCGGGTTTGAGTAAGACCATCTCACTGGCCTGGTGCCTGGTGAATCGCCACCCATGTCTTTGATTTGTCCAGTGATTCATATAGGCACACGTATGAATGGCAGTTCAGTCTGATTATCAGACAAGCATTTTGCTGTTTAAGATTTAAGTGCAATAGCAACACATTTAGTAAAGCAGAAACCAGAGTAATGTCACAGTACAGATTCTGATTTGTTGTTGTCCAACAGGAGATGTCTAGCTGGGTGTACGGCTGTGTGCACAAGAATGGTTCCTCATGGTAAGAATATGATTATAGTGTATCACTTATTTTCTTTCTCACTAGATAAAATGTGATGTCTTTTGTGGTTATATTAGATGATGTAGTGTATGATTCCTATTACAAGGTAGTTTGTCTATCATTATACTACACAAGGTTGTATAACAAAATGTTTATACGTTTATAGTCCTTTCGTGCTATACACAGAATTTAGCAGATAATTAAATGCGGATTAAAATATGGTAACATTTAAATAAAATAAAATAAGGTCAAAGCTGGGCCTACATGGCTCCTTTCCCAGCTCTCTTTCCTCTCTTCTGAGCCATCACTGCACCCACTATGGTGCCTGGCCCAGTTGATCTGGATGCTGGATCATGGCCCACCGCTCTGTAATCCAAAAACCCTATCTTCCTTTTCCAATGACTGTATTTCTGTCATAGGTGATATGTGTTTCCGTAGTAATCCGGTTGCCATATCAATAAAATAATTAATTATTTTTCCAGTGTGCATGCAGTGGATATGTCAATGGGAACTGAGCTTCTGCCACCATACAAGGTAACTATTGTCATTGGTAACATACAAGGTAACATTGTCCACTCTGAGCTGCTGTTCGTTGCTCAAATCTGTCTGTTATTCTCCCCAGGTCCTGATTCTGAGTCTCAGTGACTTGTCTACAGTTACTCATCTGGTTGTTTCAGCCTCCAACCTCAGTGGCAAACAGGTACTTGAAACTAAATGAGAATCTCAACACTCTGATGAGATGCTTCTTGCCCCTTTGTTGTCCTTCTCTCTCTGTTCTGCCTCTGTCCATCTTGCTGGGCTGTAAAGGAAGAAACAGTAACAAGGCCACAGCCATGCTAGTGGCTCTGTGAGGCTGTACCTCAGTACAAGTAGCTTTGAGCTAAAAGCTAACATCAGCATGCTCACAATGACAATGCTAACATGCTGAAGTTTAGGAGTTAATTTCTACTATTTACTATCTTCGTTATCTTAGGTAAGTGTTGGAATGCTAACATTTTAATTAACAAAGAACAGCTGATGATGATGGGAATGTCAGTTTCGTATCTATTTGGTAAACTAATAAAACTCATAAACTAATGTAATGATGTAAATCAGGCTTTTATCTGATGATGGCGCTAGATGAAGTCAGGAGATCACTTGAGTGATTACAGTTCATTCTGAGGGGACCATCTGAAACAAATTTCACGACAATCCATACCTTTGTTGTCAAGACAACAAACCAGGTCAGCCAGTGGTGGTGAGAGAGCAAACATCTGGGGACCGCCAATGTCATTGTGGAGCATCAGTTGGAAACCATAAATGCTTGTACAAACGTCTCAGTCACAGCACAGTGGTTTCCACAGAATTAGTGGAATCACAATCAGAATCAAACAACTTAAAAAAAAAAGGTTGTTTGTAGAATTTAAAAGCCTGAGACAACCCAGCAAAAGTGGCCAGAAGAACAGTCAAAGAAGCCAAGGAAGAGATTACTCTCACTTGGAATCATCACTAATGTTCATTTACACAAATGACATTACAAAGTCTGTTTGGTCTACAGTTCACAGTGGAGTGTGAATGGCAGAGACAAGAATCTCAGACTCTCTCTGTCCCAGTGCCACATGTTCTGTCCTTGGGTGAGTAGTCTTACTGTTGAAGCAGATTTTCTTAAACCTAGGAGTGAAAAGACACATTCCTTTTCAATAACTGTTTTTCCCCAGGTTTGACAGTCAGCGATGTTACGGTCAACTCCTCTGGACTTCTTCACACCATCAAGCTGCAACACTTTCACCAGGTAGCTTTCATTTTTTCAGTAGGTCCTTGCTGGACTCAGTATCTCTGTTCCTACTGTGTCACTACATTTTGAACACCTCTGTGTCTTTAGGTCTATCAGGCTTTCAGAATTACTGTTGCAAGCCAATGCAAAGTACATAAAGGTATGTTTGTTTTGAGATTCATTAGCATGCACATGTGCGCCTGTTAAAATGTAATGATGATCATTGTACTTGTGTCTGCAGATAGACTGCCCAACGTGTACAGAATAAATGTTCCGTGGTTTCGAGAGGACTCTTTAACCACAGTCAGGTTAGTTATGTCAGCGTCCGTCCCCTAGCAGTTTCTTTTTCTGGCAGATTGTCATCATGTTCACTGTTTCTGTCATGATTTGATCTGCCAGTGTGCCATCAGTGACTGAGATCTCAGGGATGCTCCATACAAGTCATCCAGACAACACCTCAGGTGTGCTCCTTCAGCTCCACACTGCCCCCAACTGCCAATATAAGGTACTAATCCTCAGCCTTTGACTTCCTGCACATCCTAATGACAACATTTTTTCTCATCAACAAAGGAAAAAAACGTGATGTGAAATAAATGACATTTTTACCTTCTGATTTTAACCTCAGGTGTCAGTAAGGACTTCATTACCCAGGGTGCTGGGACAGGTACAACTTTTGTTTTTTGGGCAGGAATCCCCTTTAAAGGCTTGTAGTGACATCAGGAACAGTATTGCACAGTGTTTTCTTTGTTTAATTAACAGTATGATCTGCATTCTGATCTGACAGATACTGAGATTCTGTGGCCCCATGGTACCGGTGTATACTGCTGTAACCCTCCTCCTGGCCTGTGGGGGGCAGCTGTCCTCCATCCTGAAGTCAAGGCGAACTGCAGACATGAGTCAGGTGGTAGGAAAAGGCCTGCAGCCTCATAAAGTCTATCTGCCCGTTTACATTCTGCACATCTTCCTCAGGTAGGCTTTGGAAGGCTTATGTCGAATTGAGATGTGAAAATGTTCCTTTTGACCTCAGAAACAGTAGTTTAATTGCGTCTCACGGCCTTTTGATTTCAGTTTTTCCTTGCTAATCCTCTTTTTTTTCCTCTCCCTCGCCTCAGCTGTAGCTGGTTTCAAGAGGTTTGGTCAATTCTTTGCCTCCCCGCTATGGATGCACTCCCCCCAACAGTCCCTGATGCCACATTTCATGAGGCCGTGGTGCCAGCTGAAGAATGGCCCCACCTCCTGTCCCCTCTACTTTATATCTTTGGGGCAGCTGTGGCCTACTGGGGCTGCGCACTGCTCCGCCTCATTATACGACTGATCTCACTAATATTAGCTCCACTACACAGGTATGATTGGACTTTTAACCATCAATGAATATGGTTTAAAACTAGGCACTCTGAATATATATTAATACTTCCATTCTTAAATGTCTCACACACTATTATTTAACTGTAAACCTTTAAGTAGCATTTCCATTTTTATTTTATATTTTATATGCAGACCATCGGTCTCTCGAGATTGTGGCACCCTGCGACTGCGGACCCAGCTCCTCATCGCTCTGTGTCTGACTGTTCTGGGTGGGACGTCTTGTGGGGGGTTGTCGATATTTGCTGCCTTTCTGCTCCACTTTTACAGGGTGAGTTTTGGGACCTAGTAATACAAAGTAAGCCCCTCTCAGTCATTTTACAGAGTAGCATCAATAATTAAACCAGTTGAAATACTGTATTGACTCTGTTTATTCCGTCTGTCTTTGTTTGCCATTGCATGTTCAGGTACTGAGGCTACAGATGACAGAAAGATCTTTGAGTCACATGTTGAATCTGGTAAGATTTTCAGGTTGAACTGTATAGCTTCAGTCAAACCAGCAGCATCAGAAGATGATGCACGAATGCAGAAACAGGGTTCAGAATCTTTTACAATATTACAATTTCTTGTCAAATTAAACTAGGAAATAATTGAAGTTTTCCACCATCTTTACAGGCACCTCGGAAGCACAAAGAAGCAGAGAACGGCACAGTTGACGCAGAATCCATGAGCAAGTCTAAAGAATGTAATGGCGCCCCCCTGCTGTCTGAGTGTGCTCTGCAGGAGGTGAGAGATGACTTACAGCTCCACCTCTGCATGTCGGCGCTCATGGCACTACCTGTTGTGCTCATCGCACCCTCACTCCTCCACTGGATCCGCAACTTGAGGTACAGTATTAAAATGGATGGAGCATGTGAGAGAGTATGTTAGAGACGAAGCACATGCACTGCTGAAGTGATGCAAGACACACAAGGCTGTGTTTATTTGAGAGTATGCTAATTACCACCCCATGTTTAAGAATGCCTATTAGTGCTATGCATCTGTTCAGAAAAATGCTAAAGTTTTTACATGTATAAAAAGTGAACGTCCACAGCAATCTCTAAGTGAAGTATCTGATTTGAGCAATTACGCAAATCAAGTCTATTGCAATATTAGACTTCCTGTGGTCTGTGGTGCTTCCATTCCTGCATGGAGATCTAATCTTGAACAGGTGGGGGTGTTTAATGACTTGATAACCTCACAATGATATGTTTTGCTTCAGTAAATGTTTGAATAGCATCCTCCGTTTTTGCATGCTACTCATCAAAGGGCGTATTAGTTATTTCAAACAAAACATAATAAAATCTTCAAACATTCCACCACATGTCCAGATAGAAAAATGGCACATTTTATGTAAGCAGGTCCAGTAATGCATCTTTAAACTTTCTGCTTCCTATGAATACAACTGTTGAATGTTTACCAGCTGCAGGGGTGCTGGTTTGTTTAATGTTGACCTCTGATTTGTTGGTGGAACAGGATGTTTCTGGGGCAGATCCCTGTTATTAATTAGTGTATTTATTTGAAGTTTACTACACATTATCTGTGTAAAATAACTGAAATCAATACCATTATATTAGTAAGATCATTTTATCACCATATGTCAAATGTCTGCTAACATACTTTATACTTATGTATATGTAGACTTTACATTAAAAGTAAAAATCTAAGTGATGTTTGATACAATGGTGATGCGGTTTACATTGTGAGTGGGACAAGACATGGGACTCTTTGTTTAACCTGCATTGTGGTCCTCTGCAGGTACTCCACCCAGTTGGATCCTGATCCCAGCTGGCCACACATTGTGCCTCTAATTAATGTGTACATGCTGCTTATTAACTGCAACACTTTCAAACTCAGCAACAGGTAAGAGGACACCATCACCAACACACACATTCATTGATTTCCCTGTCACAGGATTTCTCCTGCAGTGTACAACTTGTTCTTCATCTCTTTCAGTAAACTCCTGCCTCTGACATCCTGCCTCCCTCTCCCCTTGGCCATCACCATGGTGACCTTCTCTCCACTCCACCTCTACAGAGTCACCTACTTCCTGTTGGCAGCACTCGCCCCGCTGGCTTTGTGTTGTCTTCTCTGACGGTATCTGGCAGCTTTCAGTCCACATCTCCACCATAACAAGCCTTTCTCTACAGTACAGCTTTACTCGCTGAAGCTGGTCAAGACTGATTTGTCAGGGGAAGACTTACGCCATCTAGCTGCCATGGAGCAGAGCCATAGACATACATAGCTTGGGGAACTGTCTGCTCAATGTTAGCACTAAAAGCTCCATGGCAATTACACTGTGTTTTAAAATGAGAGGATGTAATGGCCTTGGAACATTTGGTGTGAATATGGCTCCCAAGGATTGACCTGAAACCAAGTTTGCCTTACTTTGTATATCTATAGCTCTGCCTTCAAGGAGCAAGAACTCCACAACCAGTGAAGCTACTGATGCTAGAGATTCCCAACAGGGTGTTACTGTTAAAACGTCTTCTTTTAGTTTTTGTTGTTTCTAGTGTTTACAGTGGCATTGTTCACTGTGGTCACTACGCTGTGATCTCCTGCACTACCTACTGCTTAGCGACGGCTCATGGTTCTGTGTTATCTTTAGCTGTTGACTGTCGTAGTACTGCCAGGCGGTGGCAGCAAAATGAAGGTTCTAATCTGTCGTACATTTTAATTCAGAGGAGGAAAATCACGATCTCCTCCATGTTCTCTAAAATACAGGAGTGTAGCCAAACCATTTTTATAGGTGTGGCGAGGCTGCAAGCAGTATTCATTTTGGGGTCTTGTTAAGTCCTTTTTTTCCTACGCGCTATTTCGGCTCACTCATTTGTTTATTTAGACGACAGTGGCTGTTAAATGAGCAGCAGGCTAGGCTTAGCTAAATAATAGTAATATATTTTTCCTACTTGAAAGACACGAGGCAAGAACTCTAAAAGAAAAACAACCAGGAATTTCAGAAGGATCTAAAATGCCGTCAGTGCTGTGTTGGTTGTCGTGTGTGAACAGGCTCTGGAGTGAGGTCTGACTGTCAAATTATGCTGGACTATTACACTAGGGACACCCTCTTCTACGTTGTTCTTGGTGAAGCATCTGGCTAGCAAAGTTTAAAAAGCAGATTACTTGCTTTCTCTAAGCCTCAGATTTAGGTTCAGTGGAGGATTATGGGACGTCTGTTCAGTATTGCAGCATACAGTGTGATTGGAGCTTTAAACAAACACTTTTTAAACCCCATATTGTAATTGGAATTTTATCTGCTGCAGTTTAGTGACTGTTTAAGGCACTGTAAGCTATCCTAACGGCAGGTGTACAGGTTAATATTTTTAACCAAGGAATCCACCTTTTTGTCTTACTTTTTTAATACCTTTTTAAAACAAAGATCGCAAACCTACTGGTCTGTGCGTCCTTTTCCAAAGTCAACCACGCATGGAGCAGCAGTATATAGCAAGAAACAACATAAATTCTTGTGAATATTTGAAGATTTTCTCTTAATATGTTAGAACACGTGGTTCCAGATTTTAACATTTTAAGAGCAACTTAGAAGACGAGGCTGGGTCATTTTATATTTTCCTTGCTGTCAACAAAAGCCAACAATGTGCTATTTGGCATTTAGTACTTTTTAGACGTCCCTGCCGTGTTTGTGGCACTCAGCCCCAAGCCTGATGCTTTTTACTGAAGATGTACATTTTTAAAAACATAGTTTCTTTTTTTTTTATAATTTCCTAAAGCAGCTGGTGTCAGTGATTTTTTTAGTAGTGGGTAACGCCAGCAGCAGGACGATATATGTGGGACTGAGTCAAAATAAACTACAATGTCTCCCAGCGCAACAGTGTGGCTCACTGACATGTTTTAATAGTTTTTGGATAACAGTGGAGCTCTGTGGCACAGAGGAAGAAGATATTAGGTTTTGGCAAAACACACAATCTTTGTTAGTGGATATATTTATTGCTCGTTTTGTTTTTTTCATGGGATTTGTTGACAGAAAGAGAACTATAAAATATAACAAGCCTTATCCTTTCTTATAAGAGGAGGATGTAATATTTGATAGAATGAAGCTTTTAGATTTCAGCGGAAAAGAAACGGTTGTGAATTCTGTTGCCACAATTGCGTCAAACCATCTTTAATCATCTTGATTGTTGTGACGAAAACGGTTTTCTGTGCGGTGAAGCATGTTGTGTGTGGTGTGTTGTAATGGCATGTAGGCCTAACATTTTGTTGCTTTTTGACTTCAGTTTATGTTGCCAATGACTTTTTTAAGTCAGTCAAGTGTTGCACTCACACTAACACCCCACAATGACAGCTGTACCAGTTTCAACTTTGTTTTCTTTGTTTTATTTTATGCCTTTCGTTGTTAAAAGATTGTGTTGTATTGCTTTGTGTCCTCTTGCTGTTGCTCACACCTCCTCACGTCAGTGAAGCAGCTGCTGTGCCTTTCTGCTTTCTCGTGTATGCAGCAGTGCATCTGTTCATACCTGCCTGTCGGTTGAAAACCATGCAGTCCTCAGCAGCAGTGTCTTGGCTAAATGTTAAAGGTCTATGGTGAATGTAAGTGTACTTCACTGGTTCTGTGTTAATGCGTTTACTCACAAAAATATTTCCTCACCATGGTAGTATGATTTTAAATTTGTGTGACTTGATAATAACTAAAGATAAGTTCATAAGGGACCAGTCACTCTTGCCCATCAAGCAAGCATACAATCATGTCAGCATGCTCTGCAAGACACCGCTGTTATTCCCAATGTGAATGTACCTGCGCAGAATGTCTCTACGTGTGTTTGACTTTATACAATTACTAGTGGTGTAAGTGATTTTAGTGCTTTTCTGTGCACTCGTCTGTTTGGTGCAGTTTTAGTGCTTTGAGATCCACATTGTCGCCTTGTTGTGAATTGGTGGCATACACTACTTCGTAGAACAAACTAGAAGAGTCCAGAGTTATGTTTTATATAATATAAATGTGATTTATATCGGTGTTCACTGTGATTATACTTCCGGATTTACTTCCAGATTTACACATGAGGGTTTCCTTTCCAAGATGGAAAACTGATGCTTGGGGATTTTTTTTAACATTTTTTCAGATAAAATGATCTTTTGGAATATTAGGCATTAATATTATCTCGCATTTTAGAGTAAGAAAGAAAATCATATTTCTTTGTCATAGACGTTTCATGAATACATCCAGAATTAGGTTGAAAACTTTAAAGTTGGACTAAAATCATGCAGGGAATCAAATTCTACATTTCATAAACACTCAATCTTATAAATACTGCCATTTTAAAAACCAATAAAACAAACCGTGGTCCTGTTGCTCTCTTGTTGTAGTGCAGTTATGGAAAATGTGTCTATTAATTTGTGTTATATTTGGTTATGTAGTTTGAATTCAGACAAAGTGATCTTTACAGGGAAGAAGCAAGTGAATGTGTTTTTTTTCTCCACTTTAACATTATCGTCTTTTATTCTATATTAAAATGCTTCTGTGTGTACGAAATCATTAAGGTGAACAAACATGAATCATTTGTTGAAATAGAGTAAACTGTAGGTTGGTAAAATGGCACCATTCTCAACAAGAATAGGGGTCACTGAATCTAATTTCAGTATTGTAGGTCCCATATTAGGCTCTTTTTCAGGTTTATATTTTTATTTTACGGGTCTGCTTGAAAATGTTTACATGCTTTAATGCTCAAAAAACACATTATTTTATAGTGTCCATTGCTTCAGCGCCTCTTTTCACCCTCTGTCTCAACACTTTGTTGTAGCTCCTGTCTCTTTAAGGTCCCATCCCTAACAGCCCACTTTCTTCTGATTGGCCAACTTGTAGAAGCCTGCCAAGGGACAGGAACTAGCTGGCGCAGTGCTGTATTGTGTGGAGATAGGTCTGCTATGAGTGTCTAGACCTTACTAATTACAGTACAACTTTATATCTTTATC
Source organism: Lepomis gibbosus (assembly GCA_029875015.1). Lineage (NCBI taxonomy): Eukaryota > Metazoa > Chordata > Actinopteri > Centrarchiformes > Centrarchidae > Lepomis > Lepomis gibbosus. The sequence continues at coordinate 26,855 of JAPMOB010251432.1, forward strand.
ATATTTTTTTACCTAGCCATCCTATTAGCTCACCGTGCCCACACTGGAAGCTTGGTCCTCCGTGGGGTTATTACAGGAGCCTTGGACCACTGGGTGCGCCTGGTTTGGGCACAGTCTGCTGATAACGGTAGCGACGGTTAGCAGTAGCTAGTAGTTACTGTAGTGTTAGCAACAAGTAAAGCTGTCTGTCCATCAGGTAACTCTGTCAATCACAGAGTTGAGGCAGATCAAGTGGGGGACATCAGAGGCTCTTTCTGTGAGACACACTAAACAACCTTCAGCTCAAAGATGGAATGACTGCTGCTTGGTGTTGGAAAAACAGGTTGGACAGTGGGGGCACGGCTTAGAGCAGTACGTGTTCAGTGGTCTGGAGGAGGAGGCCCTTATTGCTAAACATATCCGTTTCTAACATCAAGAAGAGAGCAGGAGAGAGGATTTTAGGGGGTCTTTAGATACAGTGGGGACACATATTTAGGTTGACAAGACATGAAAATGCATTTTACTTAATATGGGACCTTTAGCTTAAACTGACAACTCAATTATATTTATAGTTTGAGACACGGCAATTTGAGAAACAAAATATTTTTGACTCAACTTTCTGTCATGGCAGCTTTATGTGTAAGAAATGACTCGGACAGTTTTGTAACATCCTGAATGTCATTGAGGGGATTCCTTTTTCCTTGAAAAGGGCATAAAGATTAGTGTCCGATCATTTTTCTCATGATAGTACAGTGGATGATACTGTTTTTGGTATGTTATTTCATTGTCTTGTTCACCAAATGTAGCTTTTTAGCATTCGAATCAAAGCAAACTAAGGAAATTCTATCCTCTACTCCACTCAATCGGATTGATCACTGTAAATCTCCACTTGGGAAATGCTGTGCAGCTGCTAAAAAATTTAGCTGCTCTATTGAATAATCAACCATAAAGGCTCTTAGTTCCACTTACTGAAAAAAAGTCTTCAGTCAAACCAAATTCCATTTTATATATATAGACGTTTTAATAGATATGATTTTTCCGAAGAATAATGTGCTACTGCTCCTTATGTCTAGTAAACATGGGCTGATGTTCCAAGCACATACTTCTTGCATTAAGGTAAACTGTAGTACAATACAACAGTACAACAAATCCATTACAGAAATTTCTTATGACAACCAGCATTGCAACACCTCTATGAAACTTTTAAATTCAGTAGCAAAGCTGGTTATTGTTGAAAAGTTATCAACCAGAGTGTTAGTAGCGTTAATGATTTTGATTGACAGCTGGGAAAATGTTCTCACATGGATTGTTTATATTCACTACCATCTTCTTTGCCAAGTAATGAAAAGGGTAATTAAATATGACCCTCTTCCAGTGTTCATCTGGTAATATGGAGGTAACAATCATACTACATGTTACTAGTGTCTAAAAGTGCTTTAAAGTCTGGTAATAATATCACTTTCCTTTATTCTGCTTCTGCCTAGACTGACTTTAAAACCTGTAACCTCCTGCTAGCTGGTCCTTGTTGTGCAGAACTAGTTAGTCCTCTGGCCTTTGCTAATATTGTAACAGGCAGTTAGGTGAAAGAAGTGAAAATATACCATGTCTGAGGGGATAGTGTCTTTTATTTATATTTTCTGGTGATGCTCTAATGTGGAAGCGTATTTTATCCTCAGGTTTAAGCATTGTTGTGTCAAATGGGTTGCTTTGATGTTTTTATATTTCTCACATTTTTATCTGATGTCATTGTAAATGGGCAAACTGTGCAATTTTTGGCACCTTTTGTTGTTGCAATAAAAAGAAGAAAAACTATTGTATTATTATTATTATTATTATTATAGAAATGTTGTGAGTATGGAATTAATATGCCCAACAGACATGTTTTTCATTTAATTCAAGCTGATTAGACCTCTGCTCAGGTTGAAGGTGGAGCTGCACTGGGAACTACCTGAGATTGTGTAACCAACTGTACTAATAAGAATGATTATGGTGTAAATGGTCCCGCCCTAACAGGTGCAACAAAACTGTCAGGACTGTGAGGGAGATGTCAATCTAGTCCAGATAAGATGTCTAATTAGGCTTACTCACCAAAAGCGAATATGAATTTATGTATGTATTTATTTATATGTATTTTATTCTAACTTTCAAGACACGGCATCAAATAATTGTCACTAGCCTACTCACTGATATCACTGAAAAGGCGTAGGCGGTTGCTTCCAGGACAAGAGCGCGAGCTTACTGTACCAACCTGGCCCGCGCCAAAAAGCAGAGCGCTAAAACTGGCCAAAATAACTGCGAAGAAGTCGAACATTGTGGATGACAGAGAAAGCCTTTTCCGAACCAGAGCTAAAGGTAAGTGAATACAGGACTCGTTCAACGGATGACCAGACAGAAACCTCCGCAGGAATGACTTTTGTTGGTCAATTAACGTTATGTCAGGACGTAATTTGGCAACACATGAGCTAACGTTAAGCATTACCAGTTTGATAAGCTATTGTTGTATTTTGTTTTGCTTGTGTTTCTGTCCCCTGGTGGTCAAAAAAACGCTCGGTGCAGCTGGAAGAGGTAGCCAAATGCAAGTGCAGATAGGCTGTAGTAGTTGAGGCTACAGAAATATAACTCGTCAGCTTATACTTGGTTGTTTAATTGAGGCTGGATCACGTTAGCACAGCTGCGGGCCACCCGCAGCGACAACCTGCCCCTGTTAGCAAGTCCGCTTTGAAGCAGCACTTCATTGCTCTTTATCCTCCTCTCCATTTGCTCTTCATCTCTGCTGTCAGTGAATTTTGGAGTACTGCTGCCTCTCTGCTGAGCGGCCACCGGGGGGCTCCGTGTCCCTGCCAACACCTGACTGTCCACAGTCTGCGGCAACGCAAAGTGGAAAGTTGCAACACGGCTGCATGAACGTTATCAGTGCACTTTCCTCTAGTTTGCTTTGAAGTGTCAACGCGCAGGGGCCTCCTTTCACTATGGCGGAAAGTGCCGAATAGGAATTCCAGGGGTCATAATTCGGCGTAACTGAAATAAGGAAAATAGCCCTCAACTGAAAACTCCATTAAACCATTAAAGTATAGGCTATATGCTGTATAGGCGAGACCAATGTGGAGTTTGGTTTGTTCATTCACCTGCCAATGTCTGTTGTGGGAAGATGGCGCCACCAATGGTGGAAGAGTTATTCTGAGCCTTTTGAGTATAAGTAGCAATACCACAACATACAAATACTCTTTTGCAGGTAAAAGTCCCGCACAAATTTCACTTCAGTATCCTAAATAAAGTATCATCACCAACGTAGTAATTACGCAGAATGGACCTTTACTGAATGATGTAGGTATTACATCATTGGATTGAAGTGATGCATCATTGAATAAGCAACATTTTAATCTTGCAGCTGGTCGAGATGGAGTTATTTAACTTCTGTGTACTGTGAAGTTAAATCTCTAGCAATGGAGACCAGTCGTAATGCTCATATGCTTATAACCTATAGCTCTCAGTTTAAAGCACTCATGCACTCATTGAATGTGCCTGTGCAGTGTAATTGTTCTACAGGTTGACTACCCCCCCNCTCTCTCCTCTATCTGGGACGTGTCTTGAGTCACCGCCCACTCGCGCTTTCACACATTAATATTCAGTGAGTGTATATATGTTATCAACAGCAAAAACTACATCTCAGGCATTACAGTCCTCTGAAAATTCTCCTCCGAGCCCTCCAGCAAGGAGAGCCACTCCACTGCAAATAACCATGCATTACGCCATCCTCCGGTAGGCNGGGGAGGACTGACAGTGGTTGCATGCTCTGCCCAGTCAGATTTTTTCATCTGTTGGGACTAGTGGGAGGACGTCGGCACTGACTGCAGCACATTGCGATGCAGAGAGCGAGATTAAACATGCGATGCCTGTATGAGCTGCACGCCTGAAGCCCGCAGCAGCAGCCTCCAGTGCGGACAGAGCGCAGGGAGGTGCTGGTGGAGTTTATGCGCACACCTCTGGAAGCTGCTACCAAAGAGGGCCGAGGTGTCTCTGCAGCGTCGCAGCTTTTCAGAGGGATACCGTCTCCATACGTGACTCCAAGCCCAAAGCTGCCCTGGCTCGGGATCTGAGAGGGAGGGGGGGGCCCTAGCGCGGCACCCCGCCCGCCTCTCCTCATTTGGACTGCAGGGATAATGACCTAAACCGTGATATCCCCGCGCAGAAACCACTGAGTGTAGGTGTTGGTGCCAGCGCTGCCATCGTCCGTACACCGTTTTCTTCCATCCTGCACCCCTGCGCCAAAGGTAAGCTCCGCCACCAGGGCGCCGTTAAGAATTAAGGTACCGCGTAGGTGTTCATGGCTTCCCGAAGTGATGAGGATAATGATGATGACGGTGATGCTCAAAGCAGCCCAATCTGTCATTAAACAACCGCAGCGCGGTCTCATGCGTGTCGCGTTAACTGCTTTTGTTGTGGTTCTGTACCGAAGGGGATAATTGATCGATTTTGGTTTCACTAATGCGTCTTGTGAAAGAGATGCATAAAAAGAAAATGACGTAGGGAATTCCCACAGTAATCCAATAGCAAGCGATGACACCTGCACATTCTGCCAGTGCGGCCCCTACATGGCCTGCTCAGTCATGTGCGCAAAGCGGCCGTGCGCGGCTTCGGCAGCGCAAAGATGATTTGAAATGATTAAAGTTGGAGACAAACTGTTATGTAAGGTGATTTTGCTGACGTGCTTTTGCCATAAGCGGGGGTTACCTTCTGGTCTCTTTCACTCTCAGATGCCTTAGTTCAGAAAGTGGCCTGTGTTTACATTTATAAATGTATATATAAATATAGAACGGATATCACTTAGCTCAGACTTGTAAATAAGCCCATTGGCATTTATCTATAATAAGAAAAAGTTATGGTCATAATTGAGATTGAGTGTTATAATCCTATCAGGCCTGCAGTGTCTTTTCTAAATTCCCCTTTGAGATCTCTCAGTGCATAAATTGCTTATATTTTCCAAATGTGATCTGCTTTTTTGGTTGAAAAATGCCAACACGCACAGCTTTCTAAAAAAAAATATGATACATTAAGCAAATCTGTTACCTGAGATGGCCTGAAACAAGCAGAAATACAGTTTTGTTTGATTTTCAGAGATCATCACAAAAATCCAAATTTCCTCACTGGACAGAATTTGACAAGGGGAGAACAGAACCCATAATGTCTGCTGCAGATTTGTCTGATAACTGCTGAGTATATATGTACATGTGAAGTTTTTAAGTAGACGTCATGAAGCAACAGAGGATGAAAAGTCAGGAAATCTAAACTGCCCTCCAAAAACATGGTGCATACATGTTTCACCCTAAATTAAGGGAATGGGTAAGAATATGTAGCATCCTCTTTGACCCAAGAAGTTAATATATTAAAAACACTCTAAACATGCAGAAAAAAGAACACCCGAACAGACAATTTATTACACACACATTTGTTGTTTGTTACTATTTGTTGAAACCCCTACAGACTAGTCCGCCCACACAGGTGTTTTCACTCATGTTACCTGGTTCGACCTCTTCTTGAGGATGTGTGGGTGTGTTCAAACTGCGCTTGATTGACATCTTGACACCCTCGCTAGTTTTCTTACACCTGTTAGAGCAGGACATCGGACATTGTTCATTTATTCTTATTAGTACGTAGAGTTTGGCAACATCATGCAATTTCCAGAATAGATCCACCCAACTTTTTACCAACCAGAGGTATTAAAACACCTGAGTGGGTGTGCAGGGCATTTTTCACAGACATTAAACGCCCATATCCAAAATCGGATGGGTATTGGACCTCAATACTTCACGGAAACAAACCAGTGTGCATCTGTATCACCAATTATTGAAAACTCTAAACTATCTAAAACTGGCACTCAATGTCACATATGTAATCTTTTAGTTTTACACTGCATTTTATTTAGGTTTATGAAGTTCCTGCATGGCTGCTTGCGGATAGACTACATGCAACTGCTGTTAAAAATATTGGCTTCCTTTTGTTACATGAAAAATGGCTTTTGTTTATATTTCCCTTAGGTCTGAACAACAATAAAACAATAACAATAATTATCACAATATAATTGATTTCAATAACAATATAACAAATGTTGAATGAATATTCAATAAATGTTTGATTTTATTCACTTGAATCATACTCGAATTAGGACTGGTTTTTATTAAGATGTTTATTTTGTTGAGGAAAAAAGCTTCAACTTAATTTTACTCATGTATATTTGTTGATTTTATCATAATTGTTTGAATGTTCTACCTCAGACTTGTATAGTGATCCACTGTTCTGCATCAAGTGTTGACTCTAAAGAAAAGTTAAAACCACAATTAACCATCAGGTTTCTTCAACTTTCACTTAGGAGCAAAAATCAGCCTTTAAACTCGAAAGAAATAACGATTCAATATTTATCGATAGACAAAACATTTCAAACAACACCCAGCCCTTGATGCACCCTTAATTCATCAGCATTCATTGTGTTGTTTAGAGAGACTTGTGGGGTGTAAGTTGAGGCACTGCTTGTGTTTTGTAGGATGTTATGGTTTAGTGGAAGTGATTTGTTAAGAAAGAGATTAATTATCAAATTAAAAACACATCCTTATTGAGTCGTTGGTAAGGCTTCACTGACTTGACAGGCTGTAAAGCCTTTGGAAGAAATTGAGTTAGCCAATGAGTCAGGACTTAAAATGGAAGAGCGACATAAAGGTTATGTCACCTTGCAGTGATGTCACTGTCTGCTTCATGGATAGGTCAATACTAATCCATCATTAACCCTTTACCAACCCATTTTCCCCTTTTGTTTCTATTTAAGTTGATCTTACTCCACCCTGTCTGACAGTAGTATAATATATTGTGTATTTGAGCTCTTTATTGAAGTGGTAGGATGTTTACAATTAGTGACATACTCTTTATGTTTTTTATGACTGCACCATTCCATCAAACAGAATTATTCTAGATATTTAGTGCATGATTTGACGTACATTTCCCCAAAACACAGCCTGTGATACTTGGTATTTTTGAAAACGTTACGAGCTCCACTTTAAAAGTTTAAAAGTTGGTTTGTGCAATTTGCACATACTGTACAACCTGAACTGTCCCCACACTCATTGCTCTAGATATGACTGGTTCTTAAATATGGGTTAAAGAAAAGAGACAGTAGTCTGCTCAAATGCCTCAGACCTGTCCGTATTCTTTGTATATGTCTGTATGCAGTTTTTTATGCCTTTTATAAATCCGTAAACAACTCACATTCCCATTAACAGAAAGGTCAGCATTCTAAATTTGGAGAGGGCGATATCAATAAGTCTTCCAGCGTAAATGCCATTTTCGACTCGCCGAGGCCTATCGTAGAGGGATACCTCCTGAGGAGTGACTCATCCCAGACACGTACTCCCAGGGCGATGTGTTTAGAGAAACACCCTGAGCGGGACAGGGCTGCACTTTTTCTGGGAAGTGGGAACACTCTGACACCGACCCTGTGGCCTGTGTTCTCTCAGAATGACTCATAAAGCTGCACCTCCTCTGAGCCCTCAGTGCAAGGAGCGGTAGTCAGGTGGACCGCTCAGTCTTCATCCACCTTTAGGTTCATGTTGAAAGCTCAGCGAGAACATAGTTTGTGAAGAGAATGTATTAACAAGAATGAGTGTGTGGTTTTGTCGAGCAGCGGTGCATTTGATTTAGTGTGTAATGCTTCTTTGTGCTGGTTGTGTGTTTTGTTCTTAACTTTCTGTCTCAGTGAGGTGCAATAAGACCTGTGTGTGTGTGTGTGTGTGTGTGTGTGTGCGTGCGTGCGTGCCAGCTCCCCAAGGTGCCCGTTCTGTCAGGCTGTAAAGTGCAGCAGTCACCTCCACAGGGGCACAGAGGGGTCCCTCTGCTGACACCAACACACACACAAACATAGGACCAGAGCAAAGCAAGTGAGAGGAGGGAGGAATTCCTTTACTGACATCACAGCACCTACAGCACACAACACATATCCAGTTGGCAAAAACGCAGAAGTTGAAACTGATTATTTTCATTACTGATTTGTCTCTTTGTTATTATTTTTCATCGTTTACAAGAAATGTCAGAAATTAGTGAAATTCTGTTTGGTCAAACTAACACAAATATATTTATACCAAACATTATAAAACACAGAAAACAGGGCAACTTTTCATTTTAATTTTTGGTGCCGAAATGTGGAATCAGCAGCACAAGGGGGGAGGGCATTAAAAAATGTGACTGAAAATTTAAACCATTAATTAAAAATCTAATATTTGAGCGGATATGATTTAATTTTGTTATATTACATCTATTTTATTTACGGATGCTGTTGTGATTTGATTTCAAATAGTACCTCAAATGTTTAATATTTGTTTGAAAAGTGGTGGGTCTGAGGTCCTCTCCCAGAAAAAAAAAGATGTGAATACCATTTTCTGCATTTCTACATGTTTTTATCATACTCGCAGCTACTTAAAAACACGTCATGTTTAAGATGGCTATCATGCTTCAGCCATAAAAGTGGTAAATATACATCTGAAGAAGCTCTCTTACTCTCCACTTGTTTAACCCAGAACCCAGCTGAACATCACATGCTGTGTTTTCAATTAGGGATCCAGGCTGTGCATAGAAGAATAGAACTGGTAGATCTATGGCACATTATTAATGGCGCTATCAACAGATACTGTTCCAGTTGCAACTTCATTTGCAACATATAAGACATTTATCAAACTATGAAATATATATTTATTTTACGTCACACACTGCCATAGCTTTTGTTTTGTTAAAGTCCAGTACTCTTTATTATGAGAAGTACATTATGGGTCTAACTTCTCACTGTCACTCACAATATGTGGCTTTTTTAAAGTGTAAAAATAAAATAAAAATTGTGTAGCGACCTTCGTAATGTCTGAAATGTAATGGCTTGTATAGGAACATAGTCCTTCACCATCACGTATCCATACTTAACTTTGCCGTTTTAAGACGGTAAAACACATCAATGCATCAAACTTGCTGTTGTTGCTGACGCTTCATTTTTAACATTACCACTCACACAACTGTATCTGCTGGGCAGAGAGCTGGGAACCGTTGTAGAGTTGCACAGTTGGTGTTCTGGTGAGTTTTTCCTGCAGCAGAACGCTGTGTACAGGAGCCGCTCTGCATGCCCGTGTTTATTGTAATAAAGGAACAGTGTGTTTTTAATAGTTATCCTGTAAAGAGGTCATATTATGCTCATTGTTAGGTTCATAAATTTGTTCAGGGGTTGTACCAGAATAAGTTTACATGGTTTAATTTGAAAAGAAATCACCATTTTTTTTCACACTGCACAATGCTGCAGCACATCTTGTGTTGAACATTCTATTTGTATTTGAGGGCCTGCAACACTAGCCACTAGACCAGATTTATTTACTGAGTAAAAGACACATTGAAACACAAACATGCACACACACTTTCAGTAGTTAATGACAATGATAATTTGCCACTGCAATATATGCTGGACATGATAATATACAGTAGGGACAAAACATAACATACATATCTGTGTGTGTGTGTGTGTGTGTGTGTGTGTGTGTGTACGTGCATCGGCTGTAAATGTGAGGATTCAGTACGTCTTCTCTTTGGCAGGAGTTGTATAAGGGGAGGTGTGCGGCCATACATTTATCACATGGTAGATGTGATGCTAGACAAAACAGACGTTTTCACCCTCTGCATTTAAAAAAACACTGACTGCCATTATACCTAGAAATCCTCTTCTTGTTCTCGGAATGTTCTCTGAAGAAATGCTTTTTGCCAAAATGTAAGAAAACAACAATCTAGCACATTCTGCTTTGATCCATCAGACCCACTGCCGCAGATATGTTTCTTTTTATGTATTCAAAACACAGCGGTGCAGAGAATTTGGTGCCTTATAACAGAACAGTACTCAAATGACTATCTTTGGAAGACAGGTGTCAAATTCAACATCATCCCAGAGAATGGTTAGAATTAGAAGCACAATTTCCTTTTTGGGTGCTCATATAACCCCTTGTTTATCTGTCCCTTTCCTGAGAATCAATCGCTAATCCCACATCAGGTCAAAGCTGTGCACATCAGTGGAATTGGTATTATAATGGGCTTTTAGAAGAAAAGGCAGTGGAGTGAGTCCAGATTGTTCAATGCCCTTTCCTAAGGTCAAGTTTTGGTCTGTGCTGCTTGTAGACTCTTCTTCCCCTCTGAGTGGGACGGCTGCAGCCTCGGCATCTCCCACTCCACATCAGGTTTCGACAGTGCCTGGCACTTACATAACTCAGCAGTTACATATACACTTATTTTTGATTCTTCTTCAACAGGGTAAGCTTCGGCTTGTTGATAGAAACGGCCCCTCCCTGCTGCTGCTGCTACGTGACTGTGTGTGAGACCATGCGCACACACATGAGCAGGATTTACGTATTCCTGTATCTGTGATGAAGGTTTTATTCTGTCATAAATCCGTGTATATGCTATGTGCGTGTGTGTGTGCGTGTGTGTGTGTGTGTGATGGAGCTGCTCTGGTAATCTTGTCGAATCGGGGGCATCCAGGCTTTCCCCATGTCAAATGTAACAGATCTCATTTCAATGTAAGACCTGGCCTAGCAGGAAAAACACAGCCAATCCACATACGTCAGAGCAGGGGCCAGTTCATCATTTCTGTTCAGTCAGTTCAAAATGCAAAGTGAATTGATTCAGAAGCTCAGGAGCATTATAGTATATTAGACAATATTTCATGCAGAATTTCCACAGTCATACTGACGCAATTTACCTGTTGGCTCTCTTCATGGAAAATTATTACAAATCTGACTGTAACAAAAAGAAAGAGCAGAGGTAAGGTTTGAAAACGGATGATATAACTGACTAAAGGAGACATTCACCTCAGCAGTTGCTCGTGGGTTTAACCTTTCGTGAAGCATTTACACCAGCCTCAGTTTTGCTCTTTTGTTACTTTGATAAATGAGGCAGGGAACGTTGTTAGTGGGAGCAGAGGAGGGAACCATATTGACAAAGTGAAGAACAGTTTTAAAGCTAAGGTGCGCCACCACAGACAATACACACGTATTTTTTTAGATTCAGTGTGACTTATCCTCTACTTTATATCTCTAATGTATAATGAATAAAAAATCATAAATGAGTTTAGAAAAAGAAGAATGACGGTTGACTGCCGAACTTGCCTGAGAATCATCATGTTTTTAAGTTGTCTTCAGTAGTAATAGCTGTCTGTATCTATGGAAACACTACCAACAGGAACTGCTAATAGCTACTTTGGGATTGTTTAATGGTGCCAAGTTGAAGAAAAGTTACTGCACTCAGCCACAGTTCTTTTAACTAAAGAGGAATACAGTTATGTATGAGCTTAAGAGGTAGTTGATGTGAATTTTTTTTTCTACCTATGGACAGAGCCAGGCAGGTTTTCACCCATTTTCTCTTTATGCTGCAAAACTAACTCTCTGCCGGGGTTCGCTTCATTGCTACCACACTGATATAAGAAATGATGGCAATGGCAATGATCTTGTCATCTAGGCAAAACTCTCGGCAATAAAGCAGAACTTTAAAATGTAGAACCTTTAATATGAAATTATAAGCAGGACATAAACTGTCAGTGACAGTTGAACTGGAGCGATGTCGAGCTTTTGGGTTTTCAGGTTTGCTTATTTCAAGGCTATTAACTTTACAACCCAAATGTTTTTATTAAATACATGATGCGTACAGTGCAGACCACACACTGAGGCCTGCAGAGGAAGCATCACTGAGCGGCTCAGCTTCTGAGACGTCTGTGCACTTAAAATGGCAAAGTTATCAGGGCTTAGCTCAGACTGCAGCCCACATGGTTTTCCAGTGAATGCACCAGGCACACATTAGCTGAATATTACCAAACCTATTCTCAGCTTGTCTAAAACCAGCTGCCTTTGGCTAGATTCTGAAGTCACATGCCATCCTTCCTTTTAAAAACAAAATGGCTCTGGTTGAGACTCTGACAGCACTCTCCAGACAGTCGCCAAACTGGCATTTGCTGATTGAAGAGCTTCCTGGGAGGCAGATACAGCTGCCTGTCTCCCTTCCCTGTTCTAACTAAGGCAGCCCATACTGACAGAAACCATAGAAACCCAGCTACAGAGAGTGTTTGTGTGTGAGGATTATTGTCATGGTTTAAAGATGTTTTATTCCGTTTCTGTCTTCTCTACAGTGGGAAGGTCTGTTTGTACCACCAAGAAGACATTAAGTGTTTCACTAGTAAGACATAAACTAATAAAAAAACACAACTCAAAATGAGTAATAGTAAAAGTAATCGTGCACATGTTGAAGCCCTCCTCACATCCATTTCCTCTTTCATTAGAAGGGTTGTTTGAGAAGAAAGGGTGGAGTGAAATGGGTCTGCTGGGTTATTTGTGTTGTTGACAGGTTCTTTGACAGCAAACAACCCTCCTGGTGACTGATGATTGTTGATTGCAACACACAGCATGCAGTCATTGCTTTTGTTGTGTGGCGGCAATGTTGTTTCTTACTGTTTTCTCTCTGTCTCGTCTTTCTCCATCTTTAGATTCTCATTGCCTTTGGATAACATGAAATAAAAGCGGCGAACACTGCGACTGTTGTAGGATAGTTCGACTTCGACAAGTCTGTTACGATGCAAGGACCAAAAGTTCCGATAATGGGAGCTTCTGTGGAGAGGGAATCACGCCATTTCTAAGGCTCCACACATGTTTCCAGTTACGACAAACCAACTCTCACTGTTCAAACATCAGGATTTAAGTTGAGTTGAACGGGGAAAATGCATCAAATTTGCCGTCTCTTTGAAGACCAGCCCAACTGATAAGTAGCTCTTTCTCATCATCTCCTCGTTGTCTCTTTACCAATCGTACAACATGCGTCCTTCCCTCGCCACGGCGGTCCTACCTCCCAGGACCCGTTCCCACAATCCACCCAACCTGGCAGTGGGGGGCCGTGAACACTTGTCGGCTCCACGCAGGCGCAGCCCCCACCTCCGGCACACCCTCAGCCCGGAGAATCTGCGAACCCTGGCGGAGAGGGGCGGGGCTTCCGTGGATACCGTCTCTGTTGTCAGCAGTCCTATCGGGCTTCCACGGGCTAACAGTGACACAGATCTGGTGACCTCCCAGAGCCGTTCCTCGCTAACAGCGTCCACTTTGGAGTACACGCTGAACCGTGGCCAGAACCTCGTCATCTCTTGGGATATCAAGGAGGAAGTGGATGCTACCGACTGGATCGGGCTGTACCACATTGGTGAGATGATGATTTTTACATATGTAGTTGCTAGTAGAGCTGGTTTTGGTCAGCTGAGATAGGCTGGGGTCAGATCTCAAGTTAGCGAGAGACAAGTCTGAGCCAAGTCTCAAGTCCTTAAAGACAGGCAAGATGAAATTCTTTAGGTCTGAATGATGAGCATTAAAGCTGACACAGCAATGACACAGCATCCTAATAATAAATATGCAAGGTATGCAGATATGACAGACCTGCTTGTTGCTGTCTTATTCATTTTTTAATGTTCTGGGATTATTGTAGGTTAGAACTTGCTGCAGCAGTTTTGCAGGTTAATTGCATGTCGCACTGTGCGAGATGAACCTAATAACTTCTTATCGCGTTATGTAATAATAAATAACAGTAACATTTCGGGGCATGTCAGATTGTGCGATAAACTGAATTGCAGCATTATGAATATAAAATCAGAAACATGTTATTAACTATTAACTAGGAAACTTGCAGGCATCCAGGACCTGAGCTGACTCGACCCTACCTGTCCTTAAAGCCTTTCAGCTGATCCAGGTGTTTTATTATCGGGAGCTGAGAAGAGCCAGGAAGAGTCTTATGCAGAAGCTTCAGACTCCAAGTCAATACTGCAAAAGGAGCTGTTGAGACTTTACACAGGCCTGGAGGCTGACTCAACATGTAGCAGCTCTGCCTCAGTATACAATAACATACACACCATGACAAAGCATGCACGTCTCTGGGGCAAATGGAGTGGTCTCCAATGATGTTCCTGCTTAGAGACAGGAATTTGACAGGGGGGGGAAATACATTGACCTGTGTGCTGAAGATGCTATCAGGCTCAAACTGCCTGGCAGATCTGTCCATCGTGGTGAAAAGTAATACAGGAGCAATAGTGTACAACCAGCACATTCCTTATTAAGAATCTATGCTGGTTTGCTCACATAATAAAGAGCTGGTTAGATGTAAAGTACAGTTCCAAGACTGGATTTGTAGTTATTTGTGTTATTACAAATGAGATTTTGAATGAGCTTTTTTTTACTTCTAAAAAAAAACAGAGAAGATAATTTTTTGGTTTTATTTCAGCTCTCTGTAGGGCCATTTTATTTTATCTGATAATGTTGTTTAACCTAACCTGCTGCCCTGATGAATATAAATAATGATTAAATGATTCAAAAAATGTTTTTTTTTCCTAAAAGAATTTTTGAACAGCAGAAACAGTGTTTTTCTAGTCTGACAGAATTAACATAAAGAGATCACTGTAATGGCTGCCTTTCACTCTTAAATGTTTGCCTCCCTGTCACGATGGGTACATGACATTATACAGTGAAGCAAAAAGTGAAAGTTGTCTCTACACCAGATAGCTCCTGGTATGTTACAGGGACGTTTGGAGCAAAGCTGCAGCCTCTGAGCTATTGAGCATGATGTGTTGTGTTAGTAATGGATAATGGATTTCTAAAAACAATGGGTGTCTTTGACTTCTGAGAGGTCAGACAAACCTGCAGTACAACAGATGGCAGTATATGCTGGATACCATGCAATTTTTTTAATAAAAAAAAGAATGTAGTTCATGGTGGCTTTAACTTGTTTACCAAATGATTAGTTACAGTTCTGATGACCTCCAGGACTTAACCTTGCTGGATTAGTTGATTAAATTTCCTGAACGTTTCCCTTGTAGGTAAGAATGCTGTATGGGAGAAAGAGATAGTGTAAACTGCTGGTGCCGGGCGGGGCGTCAAGTCACTTCATATCGATCATAAGGCCGCCAGGACTTCATTACTGGCTGAAGGGTCCTATACCCCAGAGGGGCTACCACTTTCCTCGACTAAGCAGACATTCAATGAGAAGCAACTTGCCTTCCCCTCCTCCACTCCCCTTCAAACAAACACACACACATACAGTACACACTCCTCCCCTGACTCTCTCCAACAGTCAGCTGAGTGTGGTGCTTCATTAATCTGTGTGCGAAAGTGCTACGTACAGCGGAATTCCCCCTCCCTGTTTTTAACTCAGAGGAAGTTTGGTGTTTGTCCTTCTGGTTAGAGGTTGTAGGGAGGCTATTTTGGGAATGGATTTCACTGATTAAAGGCAAACGTGTGTTTTGGAAGACAAAGTCTGCAGACTAAACATATTGAAAGACGGAACAGACGCGGCTTTGTTACCGTTTTTCATAGCGAGAGCAGGATCCAGAGCTTAAACACTGTCATCTGTTGTTTAATTTAACATTCTTTGGTTTGAAATCTGGAAATGTCAACACAGCAAGAGCATGATTTGTCTAACTCCAAAAGTAACACACTCTCAAACATCTAACAGACAGTTCCCCTTTTCTCCAGATGAAACTAATCCGTCAAATGTGTGGGACTGTAAGAACCGTGGGGTGAATGGCACCCAGAAGGGTCAGATTGTTTGGAGGCTGGAGCCTGGGCCCTACTTTATGGAGCGTAAGTTACCATGGGAGTATTTCAAATTTCATTAAAACATAATTATAATATTGAATATTCAAAACACAGTACAGTTGGACTTTACAGATCAACTTAAGATAATGTTTGCACTGCTTCCACATCCCATAATTGCTTTCTCTGCAGCTGAGACCAAGATCTGTTTCAAGTACTACCATGGAGTGAGCGGAGCTCTGAGAGCCACGACCCCCTGTATCACAGTGAAGAATCCAGCAGTCCTGGTCTGTGTGTGTGTGTGACTGAGATTTAGACATTCAGAGTCTCAGGCGTAGCTCTGTCATTATGGTGAAAATGAGGTGTTAGGGTGAAGATAAACAATAGTATTGTTGTAGTTTTCTTTAGTTACATTAATCAGTTGCTGTTCAGCACCTGACTCAAAGTTGTGTTTTGCACCAACAAGTAGACCCGAATTACCCCGTTCTAGTTTCTGCAAATATGTTTTTTGAACTGAAATGAATATAAAACCAGTGACTGCCTGTTATGTTAGAAATCTGTCTGAAAAAAAATAAGTAGTCATGTAAAGTAATTTGTAAATAATTTAGCCTCGCCACGGTTCAAGCAGGCAGGTCAGTCATTGTTTATTCCATGTTTCATACCACCCAGTTAATTGGCGGGCAAATAATCAGTACATTTTATGTTACTGTATGAACATTTAGATTTATGTGACTTTAGTTGGACGAGCACAGGCCCGTCACAGGTCTGTGGTATATGGAGCGTGACACTGTTGGTTCTCTCTCTCAGGTGGAGGGGCTGGCAGAGCAGGTGGGCATTGAACATCCACGAAAACTGATAAGCTTTACTTTGACAGGTGAGTTGAGAGGTTGACGTGTTGGAAGACATTAACAGTAACAAGTCAAAGAAAAGGTGAGGTCATTAAATTAAAGCTACTTTTAAAAAAGCCCTCAAAACACAGGCATTTGTTTTTTTTAGCTGAGTGAGGCGATTATCTTACAGTCCTGTGGAGAAAACATTAGAAACTGTTTTCTGTGGAGCCCCTGAGGTCCCATAAGAGGAAATCTTTATTTCATTTAGTTTCCAGGTAACATGGTAGTCTTAGAATTCAAAGAGGTGCTTTCCTGACAGAAAAACAGAATGTTGTCAGTTTTCTACATTTGTCAGTGTGTATGAGGATTTCTAAAAATAAGTTTACAGTAAAAGACCAGTCTGTACCTGGACAGCTTGTTTTAATTATGCATTGCATCAGGAGTGGCTTTTAGCTTTTTTGCCCTTCTGCAAGCCAAGTTAACCTTTTTCCAGATGAAAATGTAATAAAACAGGAAGAGGTTTATGTAACTGGGAGTGCTCTGGCGCAGATAGGGATGGTTATGGGAGTTATTGGCCAATGTGATGGGTGAGCCCAGATTTTGTGTAAATAGACTGGGGTTACGTTAAGTTGGGGATAGGAAAATAAAATGGCATGACATGACAATAGAGATCTTCTCAACCACCGTGGTTTCTTCTGTTTGTCATTATCCATCCAGCTGTTTTGTACTAAATATAAACTTGAAAATGGTTTAGCGTGGCTCTAGAGATGGCAGTGTCAGTCCTGTCATCTGGTCCACCATGTTGGTCCAGACTGAGAGACTGCAACAAAGTTAGGTTAAAATATTTATGGTTCCCGGAGGATGTGGATGAGAATGAAATGTCTCAATAAATACTGGATGGACGGCCAGGAAATTTGGCATCAGTGATCCCTGCCTGATGAATTGTAATGACTGACCATTAACATTTACATCCAAGCACAACTGAAACTAAGTGCAGCCTGACAGAGTTGCCAGCATGTCAGTAGACTTTTAAGTCTTGTTCACAGAGAAGAGAGCATTAGTCTTTCTCCTAGTATTTAACCCTCTCTTCTTCACACGCTTTGGTGCAGATCTGCGTGCCACTGGCCTGAAGAAGGGCATGTTTTTCAATCCGGACCCGTACCTGAAGATGTCCATCCACCCGGGGAAGAGAAGCGTCTTCCCCATCTTCAGCCACCACGGACAAGAACGGCGATCAGCCATCATTGCTAACACAACCAACCCCGTCTGGCACGGAGAGGTGACGTTTAGGCTTTTATACGCTACACTACAACGCCTCACTGAGCATCAGCACTCAGAGCATGTATCCACACACATTCTCCTTCAAACAATGTGTTCTCAACACACAGTTGAGAATGTATTGACTGCATGGTTTTCCTCTCTGCAGAAATACACGTTTGTAGCTCTAATGACAGACATCCTGTACATCGAAGTAAAGGACAAGTTTGCCAAAAGTCGACCGATCATCAAACGCTTCCTTGGTCAGCTCACTATCCCTGTGCAGAGGCTTATTGAAAAAATACCCGGGTAGGTAAAAAACACTCAGACACTCACACAGACCTGTATGTAACTCCAGACAGCTACAGCTTCAGTTTAGTCAGAAGGACATATTTTATTTCCCATTTACTCATATTTGATGTGGACACCGTCACAGATATCGTGGTCTTAGTGTCTGTTTTTCTCTTTGTTTGGCTGTGCAGAGTGCAGCCTGTGACTTTCTCCCTGTGTCGGCGCCTGCCCACTGAACATGTAAGCGGTCAGTTGCAGTTTAAAGTGGAGCTCACCTCGACTGGGCCTGATGGTAACTCTGCCTTTAAATTGTATTTTGTCACTACTATGTATTTTCTCTGAATTTTTCTTTTTTTAACATGGAAATACAACCCGTTCTGCCTGCTGTAGGGGCCTCTCCTGAGTCTATCATTGGCATGTCATCCTTGAATGGAGCTCCAGGGACTCCATCCGATGATGAGGACCTGCCCCATCATCTTCCGGGAGTGATCTCGGCAGGCCCTTCTCCTACCGGCTCCCAGGGATCCCAAAGCATGTGGGAAGGCGGAGCCACAGCCTTCCCAGAAAAGGAGCTGCCTGTTGTTGGAGCTGAGGGTAGATTTCTGGAACCCGAAAGCTTGTCAAGCCATGAAATCCTTCAGAGGTCACTCATTGAAGGCCTCGAAGCTATTGAGGTCCCCAAAGGCCCTGGTGAAAGACCCTTGGGTGCGGCCTCACCTAAACTGCGCTCTAGCTTCCCCACACACACAAGGCTCAGTGCCATGTTGCACATTGATTCAGACGAGGACGAGGAGAGATCCGGGGCCAATGACATCACGCCGGTGCCGCTGTCACCGCTGCTAATGAATGGAGAACCTCCAGATGTTAGCTGCCCCGATGAAGACGATCCTTTTCCTGAGCTCCAGCAGGAGCCTGAGCAGCTGGAGCCCTGTGTGCTGGAGGAGTCCCCCGAGGGGGCAGGTGGTGCGACAGACGATGTGCCACCTGACGCAGAGATGGCCCTGGAAATGGGGGCAGGTCTGGACATGGAGGATGTTTTGGAGCCAGACGTCTTCTCCGAAGTGGAGGAGGCTCCTTTCACAGAGGCTGTGTCCCATAACACTGTGCCAGAGGGTGAAGTGCATGAGGAAGGAAGGGGCCCAGGTGAGGACCTCTCCTCAGAGATTGACACCTGCTCCATGGCCACAGCCCCACAGACGGTCTTCTCGTCATCAGAGAGCTGCCCAATCACGCTGACTACTGCTGTGGTGAGTCCATTATCCCAAGATTCAACTCTCTGTATATGTATTAAACCACAAAACCACAAATGTTCCTATTAGAGCTGCAACTAAGGATTACTTTTATGATTAATCGATAATAATGATTTACAATGATTCAATAACAGAGAAAACCAGCCAACTATTGCATTTGAAAATGCATATGCTTGATAAGTGACTTATTATCTAATTATCAGTTATAAAAATGAAAAGTAGGCGATATGAAAACACAAACTTACGGTTTTCTCCGATTAAGTTAATATACGATTACGATATAAAACATGTAGCTCAAATCAAGCAATCTGATTTGTGTGGTATGATATAATAAGCGTGTACCACGGCCTGTCATGAGCTATTGTTTAATTATATAATGCTGTTAAAAATGTGAGAAGATAAAAGGTTTTAAATAAATCTTTTTAAGGTGCATGAAAAAATCCTAAATTTGTAACTCCTACCCTTAAGGAAGGGGTGGTCAATGTGCACGTGTGGGAGTAGTGTGTGTGTGTGTGTGTGTGTGTGTGTGTGGTAGAAGAGGGAGAGAGACAGAGCACCAGCTGTGCCGGTGTTGTGCTGAGATGTGCATGCACTCTGCGGGATGTTCGGCTCTTTTATCAGCATTGATGAACCACACAAAGAATATTATATAATTCTCATTGGACATGCACAACTCTGCTAAAGACCAAGGAATGGCAGGCGAACAGAGCGAAGAGAAAGAATCAACAAAAAAAATCATTTTTGCTGTAAATGTACAGTTAGTTACAGTAACAAATCAATAAAGACTGCAGCTCTGCAGCTTGTTAAGGTTAAAGCGGAGCTAACATGTGCAGCATTGCATCTGCAGTGATGCAATCTAAATACTGTGTGTTAATAAGGGGAGTACTGGCCCTTATTTTTTCCCACTTTAAGAACTGCAGAGAACAGGAGGAAGGACTTATAGGGACAGACGATGTGTTCTTCATTCTTTCTAAACTTTACTCAGTATTTTGATGTCAGTAAAATTTTAGATTGGTTTCCAGTGAAATATTAATAAGTTTGTATATTATATTTGCTATTGCAAACATTACTGTTGCTGCTATCAACATTTAGTTTTGTTTTTAAACTATCCAATTCTAATCCTGTTGTTTTTTAAATAGTAATTTTTTTAAGAAGGCAGTTGATGATGATGGATGGATGGATATTTTTAAAAAATCAATTTAAATTTAGTAATGAAAAAGAACCAATAAGAGTATCGATAAAGAACCAAACCGAAAAGGAGTATTGATAAAATTCGGCTAGTAGTATCAATAAAATCCTAACTAAATACCCTTTGACGATATGATAGTCTATAAGTTAACGTTATATATGCAGACACAGCAAAACATGAAGTACATTCATTTTCATTTTGAGCCAAAAAGAGATAAGGGGCAAGCCTAGTAACTACAGAGACTGAGAACAACTTAAACGAAGCTACCTGACCCTCAGTGTCACTTCAGTGTCCACTGGAGCCAGCAGAGGAGAACATGTGGTTTACACATCAGAAGGAGAAAGAGTCCACAAACACATGCATGCACAGTATAAATATGCAGGTAATTGTTTGTTTGTTTGTTAATAAATTCTGTGTACATTTGTCACTATAAATTTATTCATTTAGAAGCAGGTGTACTCCTTGGGAAAAAGCTTAGCATAGAGCACGGCAGGCCGTAACACTACTAGTGGTCAAAAACTGTGCAGATTACCTTAAACCACTATTGTGAGTTCATGCAAAGACATCTAACTGTCTGGGGATGCTTGGGCTGATTTAGAAAAGGTGTCATCACGTAGTTTGTCCAGCAGAGCGCACTTTGACTGATACTCTCAGTCAGCGCTGTCTGCAGCACATGTGGCAGTGCATCACAGCTGAGAACTGGTGCAGTCACAGTCAAGCGGTGTCTTCACAGTAAGTTGCTAACTATTTTATAAAATACATACTGAAGAATTAATAAACAGCGACCCCATCTTTTCCCCTTCTGAATCTAACTAATATAGCGTTAACCCTGTCCCTGACAACCGCTGTGTCACTCATGATTATCACATCTGTTTGCTTAGCGAGGTAACTAGCCACCTATGGTTTGTCAGTAGAGTCAGTAACGTAGCAGGTTGTAAGGTAAGCATCAGAGCATCTCTTCCTAACCATTCTGCAGTTCAATAGAGAACAGAGATGGGCCGAGTCTGTTCAGTGTGTCTTTTACTCTTTGTGACACGATTATCATACTTGTTAATGTTATACATTATTAGTGAAATATTGCTATATAATACGACATTTTTTGATAAGCAAGTAAAAAGTGTTTCTGATTGGAGATCAATCCATTGGAAAAAGGTGGTAACATGAATCTCATAGCCAGCTTCATAGCTACACTAAACCATATCAGTAACCTGTGATTTTTTCCCCTTTAAAATCCATTTCGGTATCAACCTGAAAAATCCCTTATCTAATAATGAGCAAGCCAGTAACAACCTCAGTCCACTCTGCTGTGGCTGAGTGTCATTACTGTCCCCAATGACATTGTGGCATAATGCAACACCACCTTACCACATGAAACACCACCATTACACCTTTAATATAAGGTGTTAAATGCATATTTTCAAGCAGTCAGTTAGTTAGAGATAGTTTTGCCTACTCTGTGTGTGTAGTAGGTGTGAACCAGTAGAACCATCTGTTTCTACTTTTCATGGGATCTTTAGATAACTGTTCCATGATTATTTCCTTTTAGCTCATGCGCCTACGCACCAATGCATTTGCACAAACTTGAATGTTTCTCAACTTTCTTTTGTTGCCTTGGTGATGGAACCAATGCTGCCTCATGTTAGAGCTGCCTTTTGGGTTGCGAATGTCTTTGATATCAATGTACTGTATGTAACCCTGTCAGTTAGGCTGATTTGATTTTTTTTTTTATAGATCATTTTCTCCACTCTTTACACTCAGTAGTTTTTTTTATTTTGTAGGAAGCAGAGCAGGGAGCAGAGACGGCCATAGATTCTGGAGGAGATGTGGTTTCCCGCACCCCACCAACAAATCAAGCTGTAGACGATGAAGGGGGTGGGCAGGCCGTTATCGCTGAGGCAGAAGGAGGAGTTCCCCCTGCCAGCGTGCAAGAGGAGGTCCAGGAGATCAGTGTGAGGAGGCTGAGCCTGCAGGCTGCGGGGGGCGTGGCTGAAGAACAGGAAGGGGAGGGGACAAAGCCACACAAGGAGCCTGGTTCTGTAGATTCAGACCAAGTCACCACAGAAACAGATGGAGAGGAAGGTACCCAGCTTTAAACAAGTTAGCTTTCACTTTTGCAGAGTACATTTTTGAATTCCGAAGAAAAGCATTTTTTGAAATTACACAGTTTGGGTTCTGGCTGGATTATACTGTCCAAAAGTGTACCGAAAAGTTAAATGAACAACAGTGTCATTCAAACTACATGTTTACCATTGTCACCATATTAAAACAATTCCCTCTGCCCTTTGTATGTTTTCTCTGATCAGGTACTCACGTCAACGGCCATCCTGTACGTTCACTTCCTTCTGTGCGTCATGACATCCACAGATACCAACGTGTGGACGAGCCTCTGCCTCCCAGTGAGTGTGTGTGTCTGCATGCACTATATTGTTTGTCTGTTGTATCTGTATGTCACCGCCTGTGTGTAGCAATGTGTCTTTGTGTTTATGCATCTGTTTGTGTGTCCATGTCCTACTGATTGATCGTAAGTAAAACTACAATTTTTGGAACACAAATTAATCCCAAATGACCCAAAGACAGACTGTTAACCTTAAGTTTTGCAGTTCTTGTTAGCCACACTAGCTGGAGTTTTGGGGATACCAATGTCAGTCAGTATGTTGGTCCACTGACTCCACACTAAAATCTTGATAATTGCTAGAAATGTTGCATTCATTGTCCCAAAGACATAAGGATCCATCATTATGTGTTTGGTAATCCCCATGACTTTTCATGTAGCGCCACCATCAGGTTGATGTGGTCGGTTTTGAATGAAATGAACGATCTGATGGATTGCAGTGAAGTTTGGGACAGATTTAAGACTTGGGATTATGACTTAATACCTGAAAAAGTAATGACATTCCCATCAGCCTCAGCTGTATTTTGTGTTTAATGCTAATTAGCAAATGTTAGCATGCTAACACACTAAAAACATGATGAACGTGGTAAACATTATACCTGCCAAACATCAGCATGTTAGAATTCTTATTTTGCCTCACAGAGCACACTTTAGATTTAGTTGTTGGTGTCATCATCTGTCATTCATTTTTGGCTAGCATTTATGTTTACAGTTATGTTCCCCTGAGGCATTCAACACCTACTGTAGATCAATTATGAATTGCCTCTCAGACTGGGAGGCCCGGATCGATAGCCATGGGCGGATCTTCTTTGTGGACCACGTGAACAGAACCACCACATGGCAGCGTCCAACTGGACCTCCTGCCCCACAGGGCCTGACCCGCTCCAACTCCATTCAGCAGATGGAGCAACTCAACCGCAGGTGGGATTTGTAAAGAGAAATGTATTGCAATAACCATCATGTTTTTCTCTTAGTAAATACCATTATTTATTTATTATTTATAAGGTACAGGTATATATTCAGTATCTCACTAAAATAAGGGTTACCATCATCCGTTATGGCTTTCAACAGACTAGAGAACCAAAACAAAATGCTGACAAAAATGTCCTCTCACAGACCTATTTTTCTGGTACTGTATGTATTCTCTTTTAATGGGACGTTGCCTCAGGTTTTCTCTTTGTCTCTCTTCATCTTCAGGTTTTTGAACTAATGTAACTTTGAATAAGATAAAGGAATACAAAGACTTTCAGCAGAGAAATATAGGCTAAATTTCATATTTACATCTCTTTATTTGTATTCAAGAGACTACATTCTTTGCTAAAACAGTAGAAAAACTATACTTTTACTACAGTAACTTTATCATTACTCTCAAATCACAGGTATCAAAGCATCAGGAGGACCATAACCAACACTGATCGGTCAGAGGAAGCCCCGGTTGACCTGCTTCCTGAACCAGAAAGTGACCTGATGCCTCACAACATTTCTGGTTAGTTTAAATTGACATATTACAGAAAACATTTGAGGTTTCATTTACAAGAGCTTTGTAGTCATTTTTAAGATAAATACGTTCCCAATTAAATGACTCATCTCTTGAAAATGATTCATCTCTTGAAATACAACGGGAAGCCATGAGTCTATTATTTTACACACAAAGGTCTGAGAATAGCAGTAGCCTGTGGAGATGTTTGTTTTTATACCCCTGACACTGATGGATAAGTCATTCAGAAATGTCTCAGGTTCATGAAATAAGCTGCCTTCGGTAGTGTCTCCCTGTCTCAAGGTTTGACTAGTGTGCGTTCATTTTGTTACAGAATACCGACGAGAAAGTGCAGTCGTTCACTCCAGTGGTCGCTCGCGTCTCTCCCTGCTGCTGCAGTCACCCAGCGCCAAGTTCCTGTGCAGCCCAGACTTCTTCACCGTGCTGCATTCTAACCCTGTCAGTCTAACATGCCTCACCTCCTCTGTCATCTTTCACCCTATACTCCTTTTACATAGATCTGTCTACATACAAGCAGACACATAGTATGATGAAACTCAAAAGCAAATACTTTTGCACACTCAGCATTTTGGCTGAATTCAGTACACATCACAGTCACAGGACTCAGATATAGTGACTGCTGCCTGAATGAGCCACAGTATCAGATCACCACACAGCTCTACTTTTCAGTACAGTACTGGAATGTAGCAGGTATGACCCAGTGTTGTTGTTTAGTAGGTGTCCCATACAGTGCTAAATTAGTTAACCAGTTGGTCATAAGTGATGCTAAATGATGGCTATTTGGTAGCATTTTTCATTTTACAAAAATAGTATTAGTTACAAAAGCTACTTGCATCTTTCCGTTTTATCTTTGTATATGAAATACCTGGAGCTCTTTCACTCTTGGCCAACAACTCTAAGCAATTTTAAAGAGCCAATTCACCTGTTCACAATAAAATGTAAATAATTCTTAATTTAGTCATTACTCACATTGTCCTGCATCTTAAGTGTATGAACTGAAAATTACCCAAAAGCTGTTCTCTAGTCTGCCTCCTGTCCCTCTCTGATGACCTCACCTCTCTGCCCTCTCTGCCCAGAGTGCCTACCGCATGTTTACAAGCAACACCTGCCTGAAGCACATGATCAGTAAGGTGCGTCGGGACGCTCATTACTTTGAGCGCTACCAGCATAACCGTGACCTCGTCACCTTCCTCAACATGTTCTCCAACAAGCAGCTGGAGCTTCCCCGGGGCTGGGAGATGAAGCATGACCATACTGGGAAGGTGTGTGTGTGTGTGTGTGTGTGACCTATAACCTTTGGCTTTTGACCTGAGATTATTCCAACCGTGAAGGTCATATCTAATAATTGTAATCTTTGCTCAGTAGTCCCAGTAGTCTCTCAGTAGTCTTTCAGTAATACTTCTTTTAAGTGTAAAGTACGTGAACAAATAGTGAAGTTTATTTATGCATGATTGTGCATCTCAACCCTCAGCCCTTCTTTGTTGACCACAACTGTCGCTCCACGACCTTCATTGACCCACGTCTGCCCCTCCAGAGTTCCCGCTCCACCGGGCTGCTGGCCCACCGCCAGCACCTGAGCCGCCAACGCAGCCACAGTGCTGGGGAGGTGAGAGACTAGCCGCCACTGCACCACTTGTCACCTGGAGTCAACTTAAGACTAGCAGAAATACTGCAATGTTTATATATGCTGAGTGAGTATCTGCATTGTGGACACAGGCAGGAAATTTGCAAGTAGAAAGTTCAATGCAGTTCATTTTACCTATTTTGATATTTGACACAATCCTTTGTGCTGTGAAACACCACTTAATTTCAAAACTTAATGAGATCTTGCTGTATCACTGGAATTAATGAAAATAGACACACTATATCAAAACTATATATCAAATAATGGATCCTTCTGATGTTGATATAATAAAGAAGATGCACCATCACTTCTGTCTTGTTTCCACCCATCTCTACCAGACCTCTACTTTATGTAGGAATATGATAAATGGCTGTTGTTGCCTCTTAAATCCAGAGAACCCGCAACATTATTAGGTTCAATTATCTGGTTCAGATAATAGATTTTGGGTTGGTCTCCTGTTAGGAAGAAACTGTGCTTTGCATACTAATGCAGCAGGGATTGTATTCTATTTAAAAACTCTGGCAGAAACACAAGAAATAAGATTAGTAGTTAATGGACGAGAGCCTGCAGAACTGACTGATGTCCAGAGGTTCAGAGCTGAGGCAAGTGTTGTCTGGTCACTAGCAGGTGGATCGGTCTGAGAACTAGGATGCGACCTGAACCGTAGTGCTTCCTTTTGTCACAGGTAGTAGATGACTCTCGCCAAATCAACCCGCCTGTGATGCCACGCCCTTCCAGCACCTTCAGCGGCTCCAGTCGAAGTCAGTACCAAGATGTGGTGCCTGTGGGTGAGTCAGGCAGAATCTATGTACACATGCAAAAGATACAAGCAGAAAGTGCAAAGACACACAAGACTCAGATATAAATGCACATTCCTCACTTTCTCCAGCCTACAATGACAAGATCGTGGCGTTTCTACGGCAACCCAACATCTTTGAGATCCTGCAGGAACGGCAACCCGAGCTCGCCAGAAACCACTCGCTCAAGTATGTGTCTCACTCTCTCTTTTCCTCTCCCTTCCTCTTTCTGTTTTTCATTGCTTTCCTTTTCTCTCCCTCTCTCTCTTCCTCTCCAGCCCACCTCTGTTATCATCATCAACATCAGTCATCCTGAACACACAGTTAACCTTTAATCCCAATGGATTGTGTCAGTTAACCTCCTGACGTGTGTGTGTGTGTGTGTGTGTGTGTGTGTGTGTGTGTGTGTGTGTGTGCGCGCAGGGAGAAGGTGCAGTTTATACGCAGTGAGGGTGTCAGTGGGCTGGCTCGTCTCTCTAGCGACGCTGACCTCGTCATGCTGCTGAGGTGAGTCCCTCTCAATGTGTTTGTGTGAAGGGGTTAGGGACTGATTAATGGTCACTTGTGAAAATTGTAACCTATTGGCTTCCAGGAATACAAGTCAATTCCCATTTTATCCACCAATGCTATGCTGTTCTAAAAAGTCTGGTTTCTACAGTGTTGTATGTCTGTTCCTTCCTGACTGTGCTCTGTGTGTGAACATCTCTCTTGTCTCCAGCTTATTTGAAGAGGAGGTGATGTCATACGTACCACCATTACTCCACCAAACTTACTGCCTCTCGTCTCCTCAGAGCTCCCCTGGTAAGTCTCCATGTCACTGTGTCTGCATCACCACAACTGCACCAAGTTTGTTTGTTTATGTTTATTAAATTCTTATCTTTTTATTAAATTTCAAGTCTTCCACCATGAGGTTTGGAGCAATTTCACTACACCTTCATATATAACATAGTATAATAAAAATAATAAAGTTTACTTATAGTACCTTTCAAAACACAGTTACAAAGTGCCTTATAATAAAAACAGTATATTTAAAACACAAAAAGAGTAAAATAAACTAAAACGCAAAAGAGAGAAGTTCACCTTCAGGGCTCACAGGCAGAAAACCCTCCCACACGCACTAAAAGATGCACTAAAAATTCTAAATCAACTAAAAGCCATTTTTAAACTTTTTTTTAAAAAAAAGTGTTTTAAAAGACGAGACAGCCCTGACATCCGTCTCAGAGCCCTAACTGAAAATGCTCTGTCACATTTAAGTATAAATCTGGACCTATGAATAACACATCTGAGGTTCTCAGGGAGCGGGAAGTGGCTTAGGGCACTAAAAGATTTGCAAATAACCTGGAACTCAGCCACTTAGAACTTTGTAAGTAATCAATAGTACCTTGAAATTTATTCTAAAAGCACGTCAGTGTGACATGATTGTGTTTCTTAGTTCAAAAATCCTTTGCAGCAGATTTTTGGATGAGCTGGAGACAGGAGAGGGATTTCTTGCTGAACTTCACAACCTCACTTTTGAACACCACATCAACCATATCACCAGGAATGCCTTCTTTCACCTCACAAACAGTGCCCATCTCCGCCCATCGCTCACGTTCTCTGCTGCTGAAACCTTGATCCACGCCTTCATTACATCCAGAATTGACCAGTGTTAGCATCCTCTATGGTTCACTTCAAGTAATATTGCATTTCCCCTGCTGCTATTTGTTAGTTACATTATCTCACAAGTACCTCACAAGACACACTTGGCAGCACTCATATGTATATACTCACTTTTGTTGCCAGCGGTTTAGACATTAGTGGCTGTGTGATGTGTTATTTGGAGGGGACAGCAAATTTACACTGTTATACAAGCTGTACACTCACTACTTTACATTGTAGCTAAGTTACATTTCTTCAGTGAATATAATCAGATATTCACAAAGATATGAGTAGTGTACTCACTTTTGTGAGATACTGTATATGGTCTCCCCTATGCTTTTATGTATTTTGTATTTATGTATCGTATCTCTTTTTAAATGTAGATACAAAACACTAATGGTTTTATTGTAAAGTTTCATTGACCTGTCCTGAAAAGTGCTATAGAAATAAAATGTATTTATTATTATTACTACCAGAGAGCAAAGAATTATAGTAATCTAACTGACTAGTTATGAAGGTATAAAAAACTGTTTGTAGATTTTTGGCAGAAAGAAATGGTCTTGAAATATTTCTGAGATGATGAAAGCAGGATTGAACCACTGGTTTAACGTGTTTGTCTAAGCTGAGGTTTTGAATGGGACAGTAAACCAAGACTGTTTGTTATTTATGCTGTCTTGACCTAAGATCAAAATCTCTGTCTTATAAGCATTTAGCTTCAGGGACAGGCACTTGTGGATTTCATGAAGGCAGTTTAGTAGGTTGGCAATGTTCTGATAGTGTTTTGCAGGGTAACAGCTTAGGTGTATCAGATATTGTTATTATGAAAAGCTAGCAGTATATCTAAATATACAACCTTTGCTAAAACCTTGGCTAAAAGAGGGAGCTTAGAAAAAGGCTTTAAATGGTTAACATCAGAGGAATCAGAAGGCCCTTTTAAAAGTGGTTGAACAAGAGCAGCTTAAAGAATCAGGAACAGAGATCATTTTTTGTTAAAGAAAAGGAAACAACTTTTAGAATTTTTACAGGTAGAATATCTTAAGGAAAGTTGAGAGTTTTATTTTCATTACCATATCAGTAAGTGGAGATGGAGAGATTGAATTCAATTGGCCAAGGAGGACTGCACAGGGCTTCTAACAGTAACTGGAGAATCTGGGGGAGAAATGAAACTTAAATTTTAGTAAAGAAGGAAAGAAATTCTTCACATTTCTCAGGGGTGGCATCTAATATCTGGCCCGGGAGAGGATCAATGACACGGCTCACGATGTTAAACAACAGTATTGGATTTGACTGATTAATATCAATTAAAGAAGCAAAATATGCAGCTCTAGAATTTCCAACTTCTGCATTAAATGTCTTAAGTAGAGATCTGAGAAGCTCCAGGTGAACTGTGAGTTTAGATGATTTCCACAGCTGTTTTTTGAATTGACTAGATTGTTTTGCTTTTGAAGGGAGCAATGTCACCTAAGATGGAGGAACATGTATTATTAAAATTATTCAGCTGCTCAGATGCAGAGAGCAGTGCTCTAGAGAAACCCGTGGGAACGTTGGTGGCGGTATTTAATTTAGTAGCAGAGGATGACTTCAAAATTATAGAGTTGTGGTGAGTGGGCTACAGGTAAAACAAGGCAAGAACGTGTTAAACATAGAGCACTGGTGGTCGGACATACAGGCCTTTATACGTTTGACATTGGGGATCTTAAACCATGGGCTGAAACTAGATAGAGATCTAAAACTAAGACATACTTTCAATGTAAACTCACATTTCCCGTTAACTCCCTCCCCTCAACCTCTACATACATACACGCTTAGTTTTCTGTCCTTTATTCCCCTCAAGGAAATATACATTTTTTATAAAAGCTAAATAATTATTTTCATATTAATCTGAAGAAAAAAACAAATTAAGTGATAAAGCAGTCACAAAATGTACAACACGCTTAGTCATCTCTGTTGATTATCAGTTTAATTACTACAATAAACCACAGCCATTTGGCCTAATTCATGTGTGAGCATATCAAGTAGCTGTACAATTTTAAATTAAGGCTAAATTAATAGAAACTAATTATAGCACTATAGAATAGTTAATGAGGGTTGGATGTGTCTTTAAGTGGGATGTACTGTAGCTGACACACACAAACACACATATCTGTCAGTGTTTATCTACACCATTAGTCTATCTCTAATCTTAAACTGTTTGTGTCTGTGTCTCTGTGTGTTGTCTATTTCTTAAATTAATCACAGTTTAACAGGCTGACACAAAACAGTCCGTGGTTAACCTGCAAGTAGTACTTCCGATTCTCAGATTCTAATTCTTCCTTACCTATTTAGGCTTTAGACAATTTTAGCTTGGGAACATTAAAACTTCACTTATGTCAATGTCCCTGTATCTGTTTTCCATTATTTTACCCATCTTAGCCCCTTCTTCCCATTCTGTGGTGCTTGATTCCTGCTTTTCATTGTCCATTTTCTCAACCTTTTTCTTTCTTCTTGTGTCTTTCTTTCTCTCTCTCTCTTCCTCTCTCGCTCACTCTCTCTCTCTCATTTCAATCTCAGGTACCCAGCGAGCCAATGCCCGCGCTCCTGCTCCCTATAAGCGAGATTTTGAGGCTAAACTGAGGAACTTCTATCGAAAGCTGGAGACCAAGGGTTATGGACAGGGACCGGGAAAAGTCAAGTAGGTTTAAACCCCACAACTGAAAGAGATGTATGTATAAATTGTGTCATAGCACTGAAGATAGCCTGATGTCTTTTCCTCTTTGGAAGAGACATCAGTCTATGGATCCTCCATTATCATGAACACACACAAGTTTATTTTGTCTCAGTCCCACACTCACTGTCCAGCTGCTGTAAATGCTCACTACAGCATCAAATGTTAAATAATAATAATTTGTGTGTGCGCACTCCCAGGCTCATCATACGCAGGGACCACCTTCTGGAGGACGCCTTTAACCAAATCATGTGTTACTCCCGTAAAGATCTGCAGAGGAGTAAACTTTACGTCAGCTTTGTGGGCGAGGACGGGTAAGAAAGCCCCATTTCATTCCCAATTCATTTCCACATCATGCTTTAGACAGTTTAAGTGTGAAATGTTTGTATTTGCTAGTTGTAATTGATCCAGGGTTTTGCTAAGCATTCATTCTTTTCTTGAGCAACCAGTTCTCTAGAATCCAATATATACCTATACATTGTTCCTTTAAGTGCTTTGCGTGATTGCTGAGTAGTTGCAGAAGAGAACGTTCACTGATTCAGTTTTACAAATGTCATGTATAACACAGCATGTGTATTATAACGTGTGATGATTGCAGGTTGGACTACAGTGGACCATCCAGGGAGTTTTTCTTCCTGGTGTCCAGAGAACTGTTCAACCCGTACTACGGCCTGTTTGAATATTCAGCCAATGACACGTATACTGTCCAGATCAGCCCCATGTCTGCATTTGTAGACAACCATCATGAATGGTGAGCTTTCCATATATTTAATCTATCTATGTAGTGTATCTGTCGAGTCCGTCAAATATAAGTTTGCTGCTGAGCCGTCTGTAAAGGGTTGCTTGTCTGCTCTGTCTGCCCAAAATAAAAGTCTGCCTGAGTGGCAGTGATTGGATGGATGAATGATCAGACTGATGAATGCATGGGCAGACAACTAGACATGAAAATCAGCATATCATTGGCTGGATGAAGAAGATAGCAGATGTAGCAACTTAAACTCAAGTCTTCAGGGTTTATTTGTCACGTGTGCCAAGCTTAGAGGCACTTATCAAACTGAAGAATGACAAGATAATACTTGTTCTTGTCTAGACAATCTTTCTGATGTTCTCAAGAAAGATGAATAGAGAAGTGTCTCAGATGGTCTCTATACTACAGGCATCAGCACTATTCTGACTCAATGCAATGTTTTCACAGTAAATCCCGGGGGAGTTTATTTATTGTCACGAACAATGTCACCATCTGGTGCATCCTCAGTTTGAAAGTGAACTTTAAATTTCACTGAACCCTTTTTCAATACTACATGAAACACAGCATATATGAAGCAAGTACACACAAGCCATTCCACATTATGTATGCGCAGGAAGTAGATTTAAAATCGATTTGTTTTGTTACACAGTTACTGTCAACCTCTGAAAGAGTAAGCCTCCTTCATCTGGTACTGAAAGCAGGATACATCAAATAACTGATCTGAAAAATTATTTCAGGGGTCTATTCAACCAGTCCTGGTCTTGGTGCCTGTATTCACCTGTATTTTTGGTGCTCTGTCTAGGTTTCGCTTCAGTGGGCGCATCCTGGGCCTGGCTCTCGTCCATCAGTACCTACTGGATGCCTTCTTTACCCGACCCTTCTACAAGGGGCTTCTTCGTATGTAAGTCCCTCTGCCTCTCCCAATTCCATACCACTCTGCAGGGCATCAGCACTTCCAATCAGATCCCCCTCACTAACTTTAAGACCATGCTGAGAATATAGAGTTTTTAGTCAGAGCCTCTCAGCCAGCAGCTGGCTGGGTTTCCTGTCAGCAGGAGCAGCATCCTTATTAATAGCATGTCCAAACAACCTAAAACCATGCCAAATGTCTGCACTAAGGACAGACGTTTATGTAATAATAAGGGTTCTAAACCTGTTCAGCAACACTTCCTTTCTTAGCTCCATGATTATTGTGCAGACAAGCATTTATCAAACAAATAGGAAAGTATTTTTATTCTTATTTAACCACATACAGAAGTTTGTAAAGACATCAAATATCTGATGCTACATTCCAGGGAAAAAAACTAAAATGTTTTCATTTGCTGTACTGGTGCAATATAAATGGTAAATGGTCTGTGCTTGTATAGCTCCCTGCTAGTCTTTCAACCACTCAAAGCACTTTTACACTAAGTCACTTTCATACACAGATGGCAGAGGCCAAGGTGCCAAGTGCTCATCAGAAACAGAAATTAACATTAACACACACTCACACAGCCATCAGGAGACATATGGGGTTCAGTATCTTGCCCAAGGACACTTCAACTTGCAGACTAGAGGATCAAACCGTCAATCTTCCAATTAGTGGGTAACCTGCTCTACCTCCTGAGCCCCTATAAAAAACACAATATTAATATAGTAATCCAGGTGACTGCCAAAGTCATACTTTTCATGGTGCACATTCACAAAAATGTAAAGAAATATGAATAAAAATGCTGCAAAACAACTAACTCACTGTTTCCATACTGACTATATATTTCCTATTTACATAACCTAGTGCATAGTGGGAACTGTGGTGGGGAAAAATGAAAATATATTCATGTATTAAGGAACAAAATAATAATATGTGTCAATTTTATAAAAATGTATTGTTTTTTACCATCAGCACATGAACTAACACTACAAAGGCTCAGAACGTCCCATCAACGTGTTTTTTGTATCCCTGGAACACTGACACTCTCATCCACTCTCGTCGTATCAAATACTTACAAACATTTGCAGTGGAAGAAGAGGCAAAAAAAATTTTTTTGGCTTTTTCCTTCTCCTTCATTGCATTATACATCTTTTTTGCGCATGTAATAGGTTTGCAAAGTGAAAAAGCCCAGGATCAAAGGAAGTAACAAGATGTCCCCCTGCTGCCTCTCCTCTTCCTTCCAAACACTAGCTACCCTTCAGGCAGTCAGTGGACATAAAGTTGTTACTGTGATGTAGAGACAGAGCTCACTTTAAAAAATGATTAATGTCACCGCTCTGAAACTCTTGCTCTAGTCTATGTTACTAAGGGAACATATACAGCTGAACCGAAGCCGTGTTTACTGGCTTCTCATGACCTGCCCTACTCTACTTCTGATTGGCTTGTAGTCCTTAACTAGGAACCGTGCATGTGCAATTCCCAACAAAGATCTTGTAGAGAAAAGATCTAACACTCCATAGCTAAAATTAAGCTTTCAACAGAAAAGAGTAGCCCCTATCATGTCTTTAGATGGTGGGAGGAAGCCAGAGCACCTGGAGAGAGGAGACTCCGCACAGAAAGGCCAGGGCAACTGGGGTTTGAACCCACGACCTTCTTGCTGTGAGGCGACAGTGCTAACCACTGCACCACAGTGCTGCCTTAGTTGGGTGTGATCTATGTTCTAATTGTCTACAAATCCCTCCAAGGTCTCGCACCATATCTCATAACCTCACCCCCTACATCACCACCATTCTACTTAGACCTTATTTCCACACTTATGCACATACAGTATATGCCTTTATTCTTGTATGTGTAAACATATATTTCTGTCTTTGTGAAGCACTTTGGCACAAAACCTGATCAGCAACATAACAAGTGATGGTATTTCTGAGTAACCTAACCTATTCTGAAAATAACAATATATGGCATCCCTAGCTAAAAACATGTAGTGACAATGAAGCCTGTAAATAAAGGGCATGAAAACTACTAAGCATCTCACATCCCTCATAACTGAGATGGTTTATCCTTATCCATAATACATTTGACATGCATCATGCTGCATGTACTTATTTGCTACCTTTAGCTATCTTTGGGGAA
>JAPMOB010251437.1:0-17457 GCA_029875015.1 Lepomis gibbosus
GGTGAGTGTTCTGGCGCTAAATGGCTGCCGTGCATCACCCAGGTGGGTGCTACACATTGGTGGTGGTTGAGGTGAGTCCCTCCCACTTCCCTGTAAAGCGCTTTGAGTGTCTATATAAATGTAATGCATTATTATTATTATTATTATTATTATTATTATTATTATTATTATTATTATTATTATAAGTATCTAGGAAGAGTGTCGATTTAAACACAGGGTCAGTTGTCAAACGTGGACATCAAACAATTTACTTAATGCTGAAGCTTTTTGTGTCTCTGATATGATGTTTTGTAATTTGTCAGTAATTCATATAAAGTCTTCTAAATTTCTCATTTATTTGCTGGTGTAATGGGTTGTCTGTGAGGACAAGAATAGCCTAAATGGTACTGTAAAAGTCTGCACTACGTTAATTGGAGCCAAGCAAAGAGACCTGTACTCCCGCTGGGAGAAACAGGTGCTGCAGAAAGCAAAGGAATTATCAGCCAATCTGACCGTTTTCTGTCCAGTGAATTCACTGTAATGCCCTCCAGCCAGTGTTATAATGTGTCCCTTAGGAGAACAAACCACTACACTCCTTCATTCTTTTCACTACAAGACTACCAAATGCTGACAGTAGTCATTTTAAATGACTGTTACATTCTTGTAAAGGTTCAGCATGTAATATTTAGGAGGATCTAGTGACAGAAATGCAATGTAATATCCATAACTATGCTTTTAGCGGTGCATAAAGACCTTACATAATGAACCATTATGTCTTTATTATCTTAGAATGAGCCATTTCTATCTACATACACTGCAGGTCCTCTAACATGGACGTCGCTATGTTTCGCCGCCATGTTTCTACAGTAGCCCAAATGGACAACCAGCTCTACAGAGCATGTTTCATCACTACTGTTAATACATATGAAAAAGAAGCAGAAATTGCAATAGATTACTGGTTTAGCATAAGTAAGAAAAGAACACAAATTCGGACAAATGGAGGACCACACAAGAGCCGATAGAGCAAGTTGGCCACCGTAGCTTCTCCCGCCCGCATGCTTGGGAATGGAGGGGTGAGCAGTCACGGATTCATGTGATTTTGGAAAATTCAGGATCTTTTTTTTCTCCTTGAATCTTAATTGCAAAAAGAGAAATAAAGTGCACATGGTACATAAAGAAGTACACGTAACTTTGCATCTATATATTTAGCAAACGTATAATTTGTAATATGGTTATAACGGTTAGTTTGCTCTCTATGTAGAGTGAACTAGATGTCTGTGTGTTTATACGTTCTGATAATGCAAATCCAAGAGATGTTTGTAGTAGCGTACTTGTTGATTCCACATTCCCACTTAAGATCACATGAACGCACTGAAAAGTCTGAAAAACAACTTCAGAACTCGGAATATGGGACCATCTGTGGAGCATGTGCATGCACAGTAGATGACACTAAAACATACACACCTTTAAACTCCATTATTTATATGAACTATAACAATGAACATACTGCTGTTTGTTGTCTCCTTGTGACGTGTGTTAATTTATTGCATTTGACTAGGGCTGCAGCTAACGATGATTTTAGTATTCGAAGCTGCTATAGATTATTTCAATGCTTCATTGATGTGTCGTTTAAGAAGTACTTTTTCCGCTTAACAGGAATAGCTGTGCACATTTATAGTTGATAGATATTTATTGGTCCTTTCAGAAATTCATATGTCATACAGCAAACATCAGACCAGCAACCAGACAGCTGCTTTACAAACACAAACATCACCCGAGTGCTATACAGGTTATACTAAAGGCTCGTGCAGACTATACGACTTTCAGCATCGGCCGATGGCCGTGCCGTTCACAGTACACAAGTTGCTGTCTTGTGATGGGAGTCATGAATTTGTTGTAGCGTCACACACTACATGAGCTGACAGCGGCTCTGTCACCCGACGCTGGTCTCCAAACCACGTTTTGTCAAGAAAACATGTGAAATGTCAAACGGGAAATGAGCGATCCTGAACATGAAACAGATGTTTATTATTATAAAGAAAGCAATTATAAAGACAAAGAATATGGGTGAAAGGATGGATTAGTACATGCAGGTAGCAGGGATTGTCTGAGCTACAGAGAGAGCTGCAGGTGAGTTAAAAGGTGCAGCTCCCCGACACCCAGTTAACTCCTGACTGTGAAGTTACAACTCACGGCACAAAAAGGAGAACAACAAACACACGTACATTTTCAGCTGAGGACTGCAGCTTACTTTGGCTAGACTTCTTTTCAACAGTCAATCAGTCAAAACTGAATCATTTCATTTTGTCTGTGTTCTACTGGCAGAACACCAGGTGCTTTCTGATCAGGTGCCATCATGTGGACAAATGAATTGCCCTTCTTGGGATCAATAAATCATCACATTTTAACGGAACATCATCTGTTCACTTCAGAGATTCATCAGCCTCCTGATGAACTAATATTTATCTACGGCTGCTGACATTAATTTAACTCGCTCCATCATCTTAAAATAAGGAAACATGTCCAGTCCCACATCTCTTATTTCTTATCTCAGTCTCATTCATCCATTTCCAATTCTATATGTTTAAATTTTTTATTGATCATCCATAATAGCTTTCAGGAAGGCAGCAGCCATGTGTGATATTGTTCAATATGACTGCATGGAAATTGAAAGCAGTATATCTTAGGGAAAGGTTATCAACAAGTACTCAAACATAAAAAAATCACTATTCCAATCTATAATTTTAAAGCCATTATAATAACATCGCATAACATTCTTTTACCAAGTACCACAGCTGCATTCAAAACTGAACGCTAGGTGAATATTCATAACACACCCATATTAAAATTTACACACCTAGCTCCAGTACGCATGGCTACTGCAATAAAGGCCATTACTGCCAGTTTACTGTTGCGCAACTAGATGCTCATGTGTCTACTTTTGGTTAATACCGTTTACAGTACACTATACAGACAGACACACATACACGTCTGCATTTTGCTCTGACTAATTGATTGTAACTAGTCCACTCGCAACACTTTCTTTTTCTCTTACATCTACTCCATCTCTTCCTCTGATTATCTCCCTTATTGTTTCTATCTAGGTTCAGCACCATCATTTCCTCTCTTTACCTTGTTTTATTTAGGTACCTCTGTCTGCAGCGTTCATCATGAAATAAATGACGGTTGTGTGAATTTTTAAAATTAGCCTTGAAATATACACTGATACGTCCATGAATAAGATCAATAGTAAAACATAGTCCGCCATTAATTTAATGTATAGTAAGCTTTAGTATGACTTTGTATCATGTTTTATGTATTGTGTTATATGGTAATACATAATAATGTGTATCTGGTCCTATTACTTTTTTTCTGTAAAGCAGTTATTGGTGGTCATTCTGATTTTTTTTTTTTTTTTTGTTGCTCTCAGTTACACAAGACTGGTAGTACTGGAGAATAGAAATAGCGTGTATCATTGGGTGTGGGCAGGATAGGAAACCTACACATTTAGCATTTGCATCTTACTTAACATTACCGCCATACTAGATGAGAGAAAGAGAGAAAGAAAATCCCACCAGATGGTCCAAAAGAAGACTTGGTGTCAGGGGTGGAAATTAATTTTTTGGGTCATCTGCCAAGGTGGCTGGTAGTTGAAAAAAATCCACTGGCCAAACATATTTTTTACCGGTCAAAATAATAAATTGCCTTTTGTGTAGATATAGGTCTACATTTGTTTCCATCCTTTCAATCGAGATAATAAGATATTATGTAAAATACAAACTTAAATAAGAGGCCAGAAAGAAATTTTATGAAAAATTATTATTTCTATTAAATGTACTTTAAACATAACAGTAAATGGTTGTATTAACTTACAAGATGCTTATCAATCATTCAGCTTAAATCTTATCAGTGCTCACTCTTGTCATGCTTTATCATTCAACTTCAAACCTCCTAATCAGACTGCTCACTTTCTACTTCTGGCCTCCTGGTTCTGACAGTCCTGGTGCCACAACATCACAGCTTTTGAGGATCAACATTTTTTATACAGCCTATGGATCATTCCCTTGAGCCGCTGGTTCGGGTAAAGCCGGACAGCTATGTGAAAGTGCTTTTCACACCGGCTAAAACTGCAAACTTTTGTTAAGTATGAATAAGCGAATGCGACATAAATGCGGATAATCTTTCTGCGCTGATCTACGTATGAAAGTGTTGTGAAACACTCTCACTCTCCCCTCTTTCCCTCCCGACTCCTGTTATCTGTCACCCAACGCCCACCCCTTTCAAATCTACGCCAATCAAACACAAGTAACATGAAAAGAACAAACAACAACCAATGAACGCCCCTAATCCGTGTGTTACATGATTTTAGATACCTTGGTATCGGGGACCAATTTAAGTGCGACACACAACCAACAAGAACGCCGGCCTGCTGCTAATTACCGTCAAATAGAAATTATATGGCGAATATATTTACCCGCCAATGTGGTGGGTGGCCTTCCAACATTTGGGTGCGAAATGGAAAATACACTCGAATTTTGGCGAGTGGCAAGTGTTAATTTCCATCCCTGCTTGGTGTGTTTTTGCCTTTTCCTGTCTTGCAAGAAGGCTCCTATCTGTAATTACACACTGAGTATTTCCCTGCTACCGTCATTCCTTATATCTCACTATCACATCAACAAGACACTTGAATTGGCAGCTATTAGTAAACCACTAGAACTTAATCTATCCCTTTCCATGCCTTCAGTCCTCCCTTTTGCTGCAGTTTATCTATCTGAGTCTATTCAGGAGGTGATGGACTGCTAAATTAACTCATTGTACACTGATAATAAAACCAAAACCATGGATCCCCTTTTGGCGTGTGGGCATGTGTGTGTTACCCACAATACAAACCCACATACACAAACCCAAACACAGAAGGCACATATGCGCACACAACAGAGGCTTCCTAATATTTTTGTCAGCGCTGGTTTCCACAGCAACTGGGCAGAGCTTTTCTTAAGGAATCCTATGGCAGCTGTGTACAGGTCATCTGGGAGAGAAGTAGAGAGGGAGACAGATGAAAAGTCAGAGATTTGAGGAGGTGGAAAGTTGAGTAATTCTTAAATTATGGAGGAATGACTTATTTAAGAATCTGTTAGTTAGCAAAAACAGTTAAGAAGTTTTTAGAGTTCATCCTCAATTTGAAGAAGTGCTTTCAGCACTCCAGATAGATTAAATAAAATTTCACCACGGCTGTTTCTCAATACCGAGTTTGCCAAGTTTGGACTTCTGTACTTTAAAGCGTGGACTTGTAGCAAGTTTGGCTCAGGGAGTACAAACTCCCAGGAATGGAGCATACAGTCCGTCATTTAACATTGGAACAGCAGCGGACTTGATGACAGCCGGTCCGTTAGTGAGCAGGACCTCACGTTCCGAAAATGTCGTAGCAAATTTTCAAATCAGCTCTGTCTTTAGAAATCAACCACACATTTGGAGTTTAACAAGTATATTCCTGCATAATAAAATCTTAACACTTCATTCCGTGACACAAGACCAGCAGTATTATACCTTACAGTTGTGACTCTTCTCTTCTGTCATTTCCATTTGTTGGCTCAAAATGCATTCTGGGATACCTGGCTATCTGACGTCCACACAAGACACCACCGATGCAGGCTCGGTAAAACGAGTGGAGCGAGAACACATTGTGTATTTGATTATACTTGGCTAGATGCCGAAATTTGAACAGTCCACAAGAACACAAGTACAGACAATAACGCAGATTGAGACATAGCTCATCTGTATGGCTGTATGTACTGGCCTGTCGCCAGATACCTGACCTCTGACCTTCCAAAAATGGGAAATTGTTTGCTCTTTTGTGAAGCCCTACTCTTGTTATATATCTTTGAATTTTTTTCAGTGATTGAAATACATCTAGTGGTGTGCCCAGTGACAGCTGTTTAAAACTGGTTCTTGTTAACAATGACGTTTTTCAAGCAAACCAAGAGGAGTAAACATGAAGTTATACAGTCTGACAAGTAGCCTGTTGACTGAACAGTATAAATGTATAAAGTGAAACAAAAAACTGCAATTTAGCCTATTAGCAGACCTAGTGTATGGGACACAGTTCACTATAGCACACAGTCAGCATTAGCCAGACTATGAAGAGGCTGCCAGTGTTGTAAGTGATGGTCTCGTTTTTAAAAAGGCATTATTCTAAAGTTGCATAATTACAATGTTAAAGCTTCACGTTGCACCTTTAACAAAACATTAGTTTCAGTCTAATTGACAGTGACAACAAAAGTCAGAAATGACTGAAAGCTCATACATAGGACACTCGTAGCTTATTTTGTTACTGTCATTCTGACAATTATCCACATAACCTTTACCTTCCATGTGTCTGAGCGTTTCAGAGTGTGTGCGCATGTGTGTCAGTGTAAACTCTTCTGACCTGACAGCCTAGGGAAAAGAGGAGCTGACATGAGATGCTTCGAAGCATTACTGCGTGATATCCCATGGCACATACTACAGCAGTCCAGCACACACACATATACACACTATCACCCCTACACCCACTCCATCCTCTCTTTATCCAGTCAGCTGTACTGGATCGAAGAACCCCTGATGGAAAATTCCAGGAAAGAAAAAGACCTGCCAGCCTCTCTGAACATTGTATAGTGATGGAGGAGAAGATAGATGTGGAGAGAGAGAGAGAGAGAGAGAGAGAGCATCTGAAAGATAGATGGCAATGTGAGAACAGTTTGAGGTGAGATAAACGTGTAAAGAAAGAACAAAAAAGGAAGACTAAAGCAGTAAATGTTTCTAGAATAAATTGCTTTATGTGCGGACAACAGCACAGTCTAAACTGCTGTTGCTTTTCAAACAAAGTAAAAAACATTTACAGGTAAAGTTCCAGTTGGATCTACTTTATTAGTTGATGATCGAAATTTTATCATACTATCCTACTCATATCGGGGGTGGCTGTGGCTCAGGAGGTAGAGCGGGTTGGCCGTTAATCGGAAGGTTGGCGATTCAATCCCCGGCTCCCCCAGGCTGCTGTCGAATTGTCCTTGGGCAAGACACTGAACCTCGAATTGCCCCTGGTGGCTGTTCCGCCAGAGTGAATGTGTGTGAATGTTAGTTTCTGTTTGCGCACCTAGGCTCAGTGTGTGAATGCGTGTGTGAAAGGTGAATGCAGAAGTAGTGTAAAAGCGCTTTGAGTGGTCGAAAAGACTAGAAAGGCGCTATACAAGTACGGAGCATTATATTTACATATCCTACTCTACTGATTTTACACACCAAAGTCTTGGGAAGTTAGCCTGCATATATGAAATATAAAATGTTGTAAAAAGATTTAGTGGCTCCAGAGGGAGCTGCATTAAATCAGATAAATTGCCTCAAGTGATGTCACTTAAGTCAGCTTCAGTTGGGGTTGAAGACTACAAGTTTGAAAATGAAAATATCTGGGAATGTGGAGTTAGAGAGAAGCAAGCTTTCCAGCAGACCTCTCTAGCCTGCTTCTACTCTCTGCTTGTGGCTTGAAGCTAGCTGTTACTAGCATAACATAATCAAATGTCCAGCTGAGCTGTTGGAGGTCGAAATGCATTGTTGGTACGTTTGGTTTGGACAAGTAAGGAAATTGCATGGACATCAACGGGCAATATCTCTTGTTCTGCCTGTTCTTGTGCCGCCATGATTAGTGCTTCTGTGCTGTCCTTCAGTCCAGCCTTTTCCAGCCACTGGTAGGATTTCTTGATATCGGCCACTTCTTCTATTTGTCTGTGGTACACGCCGTCCAGTGGCCTGTCTGTCTGTCTGTCTAGAGGTGTAGCAAAAAGAAATGCAATTAATATTTTAGCCTTAGTGATATTTTATGATTTTAAATGTGTAACTATTTAGTTGTTCAGTTATGTTGTAACCCATGTACACCCTTTGCCACTGCTTTAAAGTAAAGCATAAATCACAACTTGGTAATAATTTATAACTGGCCTATGATTGAACATACACACTATTGATGCAACAGGCTGCAGCTCACTTCTTAACATGTCACATGAGGAAAGACAGCAAAAAAAACCTAAAAAAAGTTACTACTTTCAAACTAATCTAAACTAGCTCAGTAGTTGTTGAAGGCACATGGGAGAGCATTTCTCATGTTTCTTTGTTTAATGTATTTAAACCTGTCTGATGTTTGAAACTCTACACCACAATGTGACGTTTCTGTTCAAAGTTTTGTTTATTATTCAATTGGCTGATCATATTTTCTAAATAAAATGTCTCTAAATCAAAGCACAAATAGAGCTCCTCCTGTGGCATTAGCAGTGATAGAAAAATGTATGCTCTCATGACATGATGGGGTCTCACTTAAGGACACCAAACACCCAAACCAAAATAACTTCCCCCTACCACCATCTTCAGCTTTCTGTCACTCTCTTTACTTCTCCCCTCTCTTTGTGACTATTTGTGACCTTCATTTGATAGTCGATTGGTTGCTATGGAAACCGGAGGTCGTTTGCCTCCTGCGTGTCTCTTTGGATACAATAAAAACAAGAGAGGGAAGGCTAGAGAGAGAAAAGGCAGATAGACATTGAGAAAGGGTTAGAAAGAGTGACGCCATGCAGTGAGGTATTAAGAATTCATTTAGCCCCCACTGCCACACACTTTCAGCCTCCCAGCTCTTTCCAGCTCCGTCACGCTGATGCTTTCGGCACATCCAAATCTTTTGGGTAATGGTCTCCAGTGCAACTGAATTTTGTCTAGCCTTTTAAAATTTTAGATTTGTGTCTTACCAGCTGTGTGATGTTACTGAGTCTGCTTTGGATCAAACTTTGTTGTACCTTTTACTTTGCACGTTTGGATCTTGGGCTGCCAGGAAAGTAATGAAATGCCAAAATTAATGTAAAGTTTTCAAGTTCTGAAATCAGTGGACTTAATCAATTTGCCAACAATAACAAGATTTTTTAAATAAATGCTTAAGCAATCCATGTTCTCTACAACTACTAACTAATTATATAAGAAAATGTATTATTTGTGTTTTCATTTGCTTTCAAGCTGATGCTAAAGCAAGTGGGGATTGTTAATTTGTCCATAGAATAGATATAAACCCCGGTATGATGTAGGTATGATGCAAATTAGGAACAACAGGCATAAACGAGAAACCAGTGCTTGCAAAAGATTCCTAGGTACGTATCGAATATGCACATACAGAAATTGGAGGAATGCATACGCTGCCTTTGGAAGGAGTCCAGTGGCAACTGGGGAGTCACGCAGGATGATGGGGCCATCTCCACTGTCTTCAGAGCATTGAGCTCCAGACTATTCTGGCTGCACTAGGTCACCAGATGGTCAATCTCCCACCTGTAGGTGTACTCATCCCTACCAGAGATGAGCCCAATGAGGGTGGTGTCATGGTCTTGACTGACTGGTGACTGGAGGTGCAGCTGTTGGTGTGCAGGGAGAAGAGCAGAGGGAAAAGAACGCAGCCTTGAGGGGAACCAGTGCTTATAGTCCTGGAATCAGAGACATGTTTTCCCATCTTCACATGCTGCTTCCTGTCCGTCAGGAAGTCTGTGATCCACCTGCAGGTGGAGTCAGGCAGTTCAGCTGAGAGAGCTTGTCCTGCAGCAGAGCTGAAATCCACAAACCGTATCCTTGGCGTAGGTTCCTGGGGAGTCCAGGTACTGGAGGATGTAGTGAAGGGCCATGCTTACTGAATCATCTACAG
The DNA here is from genome assembly GCA_029875015.1 of Lepomis gibbosus. NCBI lineage: Eukaryota > Metazoa > Chordata > Actinopteri > Centrarchiformes > Centrarchidae > Lepomis > Lepomis gibbosus. The sequence goes on from JAPMOB010251437.1 coordinate 9,677, forward strand.
ACCTGTTGGCTCTGTAGGTAAGCTGCAAGGGGTCCTGGAGTGGATTTGTGATGTATTTAAGGTGGGACAACAAAGGCGCTCAAAAGACTTCATTGCCAAAGAGGTCAGGGTGTCCATCTGTAGTCATTTAGTCCTGTGGCCCTTGTTTTTTTGGGGACATGGAGACATGGCATGTCTCCTAAAAAGCATTGAGAAGATGTTAGTGAGCTTGATTGTATTGCATTACGATCTATGAGAACATTATAGGAGACTTGTCTGACCTGCATTTGAACCACGAGCTTGTTGTTCAAAGGTCAACAACACTGCCACTGCACCAGCCAGCTAAAACTAACAGTGAAGAACTGCTTGTTTTCAAATACAGTACAATTTTCGTCCTGTTCAAATGAGAAATACCATATCTACTCTTATAAAATCCTCAGATGTCTACTGCAGTTAAGTGCAACTACATATCCAACCAGTTCTCTGAATTGCTGACACAGGATTTTAGCAAAGTCTTCGACTCCCTCACAGTCTACGGTAGACGGGTCTTTGATATTATCCCACCACGCTACCCTGTAAGGGTCCCCACACTCAAATAAACCTGTGCCACATCAAGTATTTATCCTGAGACTTGCCCACCAGATTCTAGTCCCAGTCTAACTACTACTTCCCTGAATGCTTTCCAACCTATCAGCCTCAACAGATTTGATGGATTTGATGAAGAAGATGCAGCTATACTTAAGCCCTCTGTATGTAATACCATCTTCCCTAAGTTTTGCCAGCTACTGGCGCCTCTATCTTAGCTATCTTCAACTGTTCCTTGTCAACAGAATGTGTCCTTTCCTATTTTAAGCATGCAACTGTCCAGTCCATAAGAAAGAAAACCGACCCTGCTTTAGTTATGAACTATAGTCCATATCTATCTCACTTTTTCAAACATTTTAGAGGAGGTTGTGGCCAACAAACTCACAGCAGTGTTGGAGAGGCACAATGTGTATGATACATTTCAGTCAGGGTTTCAGAAACAATGCTTTTCTGAGAGTCTCTAACGACATTCTTCTTGACCTCAGCTCTGCGTGTGTGAGGTAGTCATATCAGGCTTAGCATTAGACAGCTTTACACCTCATCTTACCTGCAGAAGTTTCACCATCTCTGTCAGACTTTGTGTCTGATTCCTCTCCACTGGCTTGAGGTGTCTCGGTTCTGAAGCCCCTGTTATTCTCTTTATATCTGCTACCCCTGGGAAAGATCTTAGATTTAATATTGCATATGTCTAACTTCATGTTGCTGAACTATTACGCGCTTACTCCTCATTTCTATTGTGTTCTATGTTTTTAGTTCACTTCTTCTTCATATGACTGGGGTGGTTATTTTATCAACAGTGATGTTGTATGTTAATGTTTTTGTAAAGCACATTGTGTCTATGAAAAGTGAACTTACTGACTGACTTACATATTAATCAAAAATGCATTTATTTTTCAGTATCAAAATGTAAATTAGCAATTCTAAGAGGGCAACATTTTTAACAGTTGTAAACGTTTTATGAATATTGATTTTATTGGAGAGTATATATCCAGAAATTGCTGAAATGCTCTTTTAGTAAGTTTTCCCCTTGCCAAAGACAAATGACAATGACAAAAAATGATTGTATATTAAACCCTATACTGTTCTTTTTGACACAAAAATATCAGAAGGCCTTATCAGTAAAACTGTACTTTCAACTATTTAATGGAGCTGCTCAGTAGCCCTCATTGAAATACTGTAGGTGATCTCAGCAGCTTCCAGTAGTGAGTGACAGCCACTGGATGAATGCGAAACAGAGCATGCAGGAAAACAGCATCACTCTGTGGTTTAAAAAAAAAAAAAAGGTTAAGAAATTCTGTTGGTGAAACTGAACTGTTCTCCAAACAATTTTCGAGTTAATCTTCTTCAAACACCCTGTAATAGAGCTTTGTACTTTGAATTCCACCTCATTCTCCATCCAGTTGCAGTGTTAATGTGCAATATGTATACATATGTCTGTGTGAGTGAAAAAAGGGAAAAAAGATACAGAGCCTCCTCCAAGGCACCTACACTAATTGACTCATTTTTCAGAAGTGGAGACAGACAGACACTTGCACATTGTTAAAGGCAGCTCATGTATAGGCAGTGTGCTTGAGAAGCTAAATTGAAAAGCTGGCCACTCTGGGAACTCACAGGAGCTGTTGTTAAAGAATGCATTTTGCAGTGGAAATAACCCCAAGATAATCCTAGCGTTAGCCCAAAAGGCTGTCATCATTCCTTAGAGTGGGGAAAAAAGAAACCGCTGAGCTGCAGTTTTATCCAGCCATGCTATTTACATTAAAGTGTGTATCTGGCTGAAAAGGCTGCAGTTTTTAGGTGGTGTGTTCACAGGCGCTGCCTGAAGGGTTTCACCGCAAGCTTGGTGACACTTGCGGATGATATCTCTCTCCTCATTAGGAAGGGCTACTCACAGAAAATAGCTGAAGTGGCAAAAGTGTGTGTGTGTCTGGAATTCAGGCATGCCTGTGCAATTGTGACATTATTTGAATATTTGTAGGATTTGTTAGTGGATGTAAAAGTGATTTTATTATATATAAGTGAAAAAAATCATAATATTTTGATTTCAGAATGTAAATGAAACTCATCTAATTCTTGACAAATCTAAAGCTTAGCGCAGCCTCTCTGTTTTAATATATTCTGAAGGTAATCAATGTACAAAAACATATGTATCTATTCTTACATTAAATCTTTATGTTCCTGGTATGCTTTTAACTTGAAGACAATTTAAGATCTTTATACATACATTGTTTCTCTCAGTATATCTATTTTCTATTTTGAAATCAATTAACTGCAAACAGTTTGATCAAATTCAATAGATTCTAATTACTAGATAGATTACTTTCCTGCTAGTCCAGTTTTTACAAGTCTTTACAGTTTTTAAGTACAAATGACCAAAGTCTTTATATATAAAACATACATATATACATACATAGGTGTGCATTTGTTTTTGTCTCACTGTTGCTTGCATGTGCACCCCACTGTGTATTTAATAGCCAGAACCTAGCAGACAGCACTTTTATAAGCAATATATAACCCAATTAAAAATGGATCTTACAGTGTCATAATCGTTCATGTGTGATTTTGGTTTGGCAGTACAGTCTGTGAGGACTGAACCGGCCGAACAAGTATTAAATGACAAATCTTGCCTCTTAACCTTGTCTCCCACATCTTCTTTACAGCTATTAGCCTGCGTGACATCAATATTAAACATGCCTCCCTGCAGTGCTGAATATTTCTCTTTAAATAATCCCCATCATCTGACACACATTGATTTAATGTTTAATTTGGTGTGAGACTTAATGCACACAACTGAGGGTGTGTGAATATGTGCTGTGGGTGGGTGGGTGAGTGTGAGCATTTATGATTTTGAGCATGTTAGTTTGTTTGCACGTGCTTATCTATGTGTACTTTTCTGCTCGTGTGTATTGATGAGTGGGTGTTTGTGTGCATGTGTTTGAGGCTCTGTGTGTTTACGTGTATGCATGTGTTTTGCCCACTCACAGCCTATCTTTATCCCTGCTGTGATATCTACAATAGCCCATGTCTTTCTAGTAAGGATCAGGCAGGGCCAAGAGAAACATGTTGAGAATTGAATCTTTTTTTTTCGAAAACCTGTCTGTTCAAACCTGCAGTGTACTATGCACAGAGAACAGCTTCCCCATATTTCTCTCTCTTATTTCCTGCCTGTCCTGTGTTGTAGGCTGCTGGGGGAGCATTTCAGCATCCTGTGCTGTATAGCCCCGGGGAAGGATTGGACCTCCTGGGCTTTTACAAAACATCCTCCTTCACACGCTTGTTAGCCTGGCAGTATGTTCACTCCCTCAATACACAGAAAATGCATATTGAATCACTCTGTTACACTTTGCTGGTTTGTTTCTGTCGTTTCTACGACATTCAGCTTGATTTTGCATGTTTGCATGTGCCGTGGTCGCTTTGTCACCACGCTCATGCTTCCTCCTCTGCCGGGCAGGGGCCACTGCCCTCTTCTTCAAGTGCCTGTGCTTGCACTACGTTAGAACTGCAACTGATGTTGAAGCTACTGCTGCCCCAGTAGCAAACATATTGGTTATTTTCGCGCATTTGGCGGCCACCATCTAAAGATTTTTTGTTGTTTTTTTTGTTTTTTGTTTTTTTGTTTTTTACCCTGAACGCAAGAAACAGAGGGCACAGGAGGTGGGATGGGGGCTAGTAAGAGATGTGATTGGGCCAGCTCAGTGTCACTATAGAAAATGAGCCAATGGGCAAACAGTTAAATAAATAAGTCATTTGTGTTACATCGGCCCCAAACCGTGCGTCAGCAAACCAATTAATTACCCGGTATGGCAGATTACCAGTCCACCCCTGCATGGTACTCTCAAAAACATTTGACATCGTCACAGATGTTGTCTGACTTTGGTTCTGCAGCATTTCTCTTTATTCTGAGTAAAATGGAACCACTGAACAAGTAGGGTTTCAGTGCCTTGCTCCAGGACACACCAACAGTGGTAGAATTCAGTTCTGTGAAATGTCCCTAGCATGTATTAGAGCTTGTTGTTTCATAATTTGGATTTCAATGGGAGTATATGCGTGAGTGTCGGAGGAACAATACGTTGTAAACACATTTTTTTCCATTGCTACTACAATTAATACATCTTCTGTAATAACTGCTCTAAATTCCTACACTTTAACAGCAACATTTAGACAGTACCAGCCTGAGGAAAATCATGGCCCTAAAAGTCAAAGCTGCACTCCAAAACTATGACATTTTGTCACTGAATTGGACCCTACATGGTTAAACCTTTTATTGCTGTAGTTTTGTTACAGTCTCTGCAGTTTTGCCATAACGATAACTTTGAGGGCTAGTCATACAGTTTTTTGGATATAAATGTTAGAGGACTGGTAAGGAAGAGGCCTGCGAGAGTGACGGCAGAAGATGAACTGTAGTGTCACGTTTAGACCATATGCAGCCTTGAATTTTAAAACGATACACATATCTATGATTCTTACTATTATTTGGAGTTTCTCCTGCATTTACAACAATATAGTTTTCTGTTTGTTTTTTTCATGTCTGTTTTTGTTTATTCCTACCACTTGCTGTCATCTTTATTGAATATAGGCATGTGTAAAGAGTCACAGTCAAACCCACACCTATTTATCATCATTAATCACTGAGATAATTATAAAATTAATGAAATGACAATTTGTGAATGAAATGTCAGTGGTTCTTGCTATTCTGTGTCACTCTGTTCTCCTTAACAGTCAATGTTTCTACATGGTTCGAACGTGTGAGTATTATGGTGATCTTGTTGAACTGCGTGACCCTAGGAATGTACCAGCCGTGTGAGAACATTGATTGTTCCTCAGACCGATGCCAGATACTACAGGTACACACAAACACACAGATACAAGCACCCACAAATACATTTTTTTGTGATCTTACTGCCATTGTTACTCCTTAGCTTTCAAGTACCCTTCCACAAAATGCTACAGAAGCCAAATCTGTGCATTAAAAAAAGAAGAGCATCTAAAACCTCAATTATATGGGGATTTCTCTTGATGGTGATAACTATATTTTGTGGTGTGCCCTTATGTAATGATCATTTTGCAAGTCTAAATTCAATTGCTTACTATTTTTGTTTTGCTCAACATCATGTCACAATTACACAACTGCTCACAACTACAGCCAAGGTAGGTGTTGCTGGTTTGTTTGCCCTGTATATTGGTTTATCCAGTCAACCTAATTGTCGCAATTTTCTTACTTGTGTCTTAGTCCCTTTGATATAAAGTGGAAGGAAGAAATGCAAAAAGGGGGAGAAACAGAGAAGCCACACATTTTGGGAAATACCCTCTGTAGTGACATCTCAGTTTTTTGTTTAACCTTTATTAAACAAGGCAGGATATTGAAGAACAACTTCTTTACAAGGACAGCCTGGTAGTTACTAATGACAGCTACACAGCTGGATCACCACTCCAAGGACTTTAAACTGGGCATTTGCATCTCATTGTACTCAAGTTTGTTTTGTTTTTTTGAACAAGTAATGTGGAATACTGTTCAACCAATGAAGAGCTAACAACTAACACCATTTATCTTTATCGATATTTACCACAGCACCACCTTCTGGCTTATATTTACATATTCCGCACCACAACTGCCAAAGATCCAAAGCCAACTTTGTACCTTAACTACTTTACAATAAGTTATACAGCTCATTCTGTAGAAATGCACACTTACAAACACGCAAATCTGCACACTTGCACACTCAAATACTCAGCTATACATATTTTATTTTTAACGTCCACAAAAGCAAACATACTCACATAAGCACACAAAGACTGCAGTGTACAACATGTATAAATACAGTACAAATACATCCAAAGATGTATACATGCCCTCACATTCTTAGAGGCAGAGTGCAAAGAGTTTGCTTATGTGCACATGTATCCATTTTTTAACAAACTAATTTGCATGCACACACATTAATGTATTCCTTCCTCTAAATCTTTCCTCTTCTTGCTCTCCCTCCCATGCTCGAGCTCCTCGCAGTGAGTCAGTTCTAGCATGTGGTCTTTATGATGCATCAAGCATGACTTTCTCACGTACGGCGCCTCATCAGCTTCCCTCGTCATCTGGCAAGATGCAGAATCCCTTCTCACTTATGTCAAAAGGTGGTCTGAGTGGGTGTAACATTTGTGCGCGAGCGTGTGCACGTATGTCTTCAGTCTGTCGATGTGAAGCACTTGTTGAATCACCCCGGCGCCCTGTTTTTCACATTCTCACACGAACATACACAAGGCAGGACACTCATCATATAACAGCCAACACACACAGTAGATTGATCTCGCTCCCTAGGGAAGGTGACTAGTGAGTTGAACCTAATAGAATTTCTCCTCCAAGTATCTATAGGCCTATTCAGTATCAGCATGGATTTAGTGGGCTACAGTGCCACAGTCGATACACTCCTCTCTAAAAATCCGTTGTTCTATACCACAATTTCAATGGTGCCTCTCGAACAAAATCTATAAGTTTTAACACATGTGGACTTACAGACCTCTGGAATCTTAGCTAGTTACTGTATTTAGTTCTAGCTGTGGTCTGGATGGGTGAGAATCTTGATAGACATCACAAGTTGTTGTGTAGAGACAACAGTGTTTTCATCTTACTGAATAGGGAATATAAGAAAATCAATAACATGCCTTCAGAAAGAGATCTGCTTGCAAAAAAACGTCCTTCATCACAAAGTACAAGTGAAAAGATTTGAGCTTGGATGTAAATCTACCAAGGCTGACATACTTGTGTCCTAAAGAGCAATTGAAGAATTCTTTGATCTGATCACTTGCTGAGTTGGATTGAAATACACTTTAAAAATGTGAAAGATTTGGAACATTTAGAGCTAAGTTCTTTTCAACAGTTTTCTTTTTTATGTAATAATGTTTTACTGTTGAACAGACTGATTTGTAACACCACTGTGTAATAATGTACAGTACAGGGCTAATAAACATCAAACATCGGGGATGTGTTTATAAAAGAAATACATGTTGACCTATATATTGTTGTTAGATTTTTCTCAACTCTTCAATATCGGTATGGCCTCAAACATTAGGTATGGATTGGCTATTATAACACCCAATAAAATACACAAATACAGTTTCCTACCAGATTGAAAGCTAAGAACAAAAATGAATAGATAAAGATAGAAAGGAAGTTCCAAATAAGAAAAAAAAACAGTGAGATAGATAACACCAGATGTTCAGAGACAAGT